>LPNX010761303.1:765-169193 GCA_001517045.1 Pseudotsuga menziesii | reverse complement strand
AAAATTTCGAAAAAACTTTCTTTATAAAAATTCGCCCTCCAAATTTTCTAAGTGCCCCTAATTTCGCCCTTGTGCGACTATTCGCCCCTAAAATTAACCATGGTTGACTGAACCGACAAGTAGTTATTCATAACTATTTTGTAATCATTTATAATAGGTTGTTGAGTCAGATACAAACTTGGTTCGGTTTTGATGTTTGTATGAACCCATATGAGTTTTGTGTAATATAAGTTGTTATTCAACCTACTAATCTTGTCTCTTTTCTTTGTAATGATTATATGAATCTTATGTGTATTATTAGTAATTTAGTGATCTTAGTGATTACAACATTGGTTCCGTTGTCGGTAGTACAGGTATGGATGAAATGACCATTAGAAGATGATCTCATAGCAAGATATCAAGGACTGGTGGGAACGTAATATCACAAACTACTTGTAGAAATATGCTCAGAGAAAGAAGCTAACTATTGCCCAGGTGAAGGAGAAATTTCTCACTGAAACACATGAAAAATTTGTAGAATCAGTACCTCTGTTTCTAAAGAAATTACTGGATGAAAAAAATGGTAGAAACTAAGGAACAAGAGTTTCTCCAGAAAATGATAAGACGTGGATGAATGAATCTGTCGGAGTGGTTTGAGAAAATCGCAGACGAGTTGTGCACAAACTGTGTTGTGGAAAAGAGAGTTTTTTTCAAGAGCATCTAAGCGATATTCTATAACGATTTCACTGAGCACTTCCTTTGCTCGCCACTAACCCTTTTGTTTAAATTCCTAATTGACATAGGAGTAGGGCATATTTTTGAGCCTTGTTCATCATTGATCGAACCTCCATCAAATACCAACTGGGAGGAGAAGTAGAAAGCATGGGAGAATTTTATTGTAGAAAGGTAGTGGGAGAAATTCTTGAGAAAATAGATAGAACTATCTGGGCTCACTAAATCATCGGGTAGGATATGGGGGGGTAGTTGGTCATGTTTTAGGGTAGAGTAGAAGGACTCTAGTTGACTTTCGAAGGAACCACCAACAATGAAAAGTCCATCCAAGAAATAAATGATTTGTATAGTGACTCAAAAAAGCACTCTAGATTTGCAAAAAATAAAGATAGATAAGAGGAAGAAAATAAGGGAGAAACATAGAGAGAAAGACATTGTGTTATACAGAAGAATGAATACCAGGGTGACTGAACATGAAGGAAATTCACCCGAGTTGGGTCATGACTGACAGGAAGAGGGAATATATGAGGAAGAAGTGTCACCAATGGATCTATGGATTTAGTAGCATGAATATCTCCAGATTGAGATACCACAGGAGGTAATACCTCGGTCTCCAGTCAATCTGAACTCAAGTTTCTGAGTGCAAACCATTTTCAAAAAGGACCTGAGGCTACAAGATGGTGAGTTTGGAGTATGGATTCGACTAGATGACGAAGGATATGATTTTGATCATCTAGTAATTCATGGACCTAAGGAAGGAAACCAGGTCACATTCCAATTGTACCCATCCAAACGAAGTATCAACCTAATTTACCCAGGAAATGAAGGAGAACTCCCCCTGCCAAACACATCTTTAGGAAACATAGAACAGTTGGATTCACAAAGGAGAATATTTGAGCTACAAAAATTAGCTTGGACATAAATATAAGAAGTTGAATTGATCAGACTACTTGTCGATCAGGAATTGACAGATAAAACTTCCAATGGGAACAAGAGTTTCACTGAAACTAGCAGTGACCAACACAGAGCTGCAAAGAATGTCCCACCACCGCCACCACCACTTCCTAAAGAATATGCCAATGATAAAAACATGGGGAATGACGCAGCACACATTCCCCTATATGAGGGTGATGAGGATCGAAGACGACATTGGTTCATTCATCAGTCAACATGGGAGGCTATCGCTTTAACTAGTGATGCTAGACAGATGGTGCAGTTCGTTGGTGCCTTGTGGAAATGGGCACTAATTGGATATATGAAATATAAAGAGAAGACACCTAACATTAACAAGGTTGAAATTAAGCAACAGTTCTTATCCTTCTCCAAAACACCAGATGCAAAGCATATGGTGACAAAAAAGTTGAAAACAACCATTTAGAAATCCGTAGAAATGTTCTGGGACTACGACAAGCGATGGAACGACCTATTGAGACAATTAGACTATAATATTGATGGAAAACTATTAATTCAATGGTTTCTTATAGGACTTGTACAAAATATATGAAGGAATATAAGTCTGGACACATTCAAAACATATGAAGAAGCGCTCACAAAAGCATTATAGGTCGAGATGGATGATGACTATCCAATACATGATGTCGACAATTGTATTAAGGAGGAATTGGAAATTATGCCAAAATATTTAAGGGAATTGAACCTCAAAGGAAAATATATCTAGTGTATAAACTGATCGACAAGTGGCCATACCAAAGACAATTGTTGACAAGACATCAACCGTCACGATGTCTGATTTGTTAGAACGAAATGTTTATGCGATATTTTCCAAGAAAATAGGCTACACGCGATGAAGGACTATCTGTTCAAAATGAAGAATATAAAATATTCTTGGTGTCATGTTCCCATATTTTGGGACATTAAAAGTGTTGACCATGATGAAATTCCTAGGCGCTCAAATTGACATTATTTATTCTTCCTAGGAAAAATATTGCTAATAACAATTTTAAGGCACGTATTGAATTTTATTTCATCCTTTTATTAATTATGCAATTAAATGATGTGGAAATAAGCTTTCCAAGCAGGGTATTTTTCAAGGATTCTAATATTATACTTAAGTATAGCATTTTAGGTGATTGTTTTGGATTAAAAAAAACATGTTTGTAGATAGGTAGGAGAATATTAAATATGAAACATAAAATTAACACTGAAATGTGTAAATTTTGGTGAATATCATGATACAAAAACATATTTTATGTAAATATAGGCGATATTAAACACTAAAAATGACTAAATAGCAGATTTGTTTTTGAAAAAAACCCAAAAATAGCCAATTGGTAAAATTTCACCCCTAAAAATTACCCTGTTGCCAAGTCAAGTAAGCACTACAGTCCAAAAGTGTTGCCAAAACTGAGAAAAGAGGAATATTTCAAGAAAAAAAACATAACTTCACAAAGTAGGATAAAAAAAGAAAAGAAGGAAAATATGAAAAGCACGAAAGTTTAGAAAAGAAGGAAAGTCAGAAAAAGAGGAAAAATAAGGAAAGGAAAAGCAAAGAAAAGAAAGGAAAGTATGTCCACTCATGGGTGACCTATTCTCATAGGTCACCAAGCCAAGTAACTTGCTCAACAGGTCAGAATTAATTATATAAAATAATTATTCCAACTCCATTATTTAGTTTGGTTGATTATTTGATTGCTTGATGCTTATGTGAGCATTATTCTGAGTGTTGTGCCTCAGACTACTGGGAGATGAGCCCCAGCCTTCCATTCCCCTTTCCTTCCATCCTCTTCTCTTCAATTAAAAGTGTGAAGCACTATATTGCAGAAATTAAAGGATTTTAAGATTCATTTGAATCCTCCATCAATTTCAGGTCAAGCTCCAATGAAGCTCATGCTTTACCTATGCTCACAACCCCTTGATAGTCATGATCTGGGCCTCTTGCCCCTTATTTTGGAGAATCCTTGTATTGGTTAGTCCATTATGTAATTCATGTTCTATAGTGACATAATATTCTTCAAATTAAATTTATCAGGTTGAAACATCTTTTCTCTTATATAATCTTGTCTCAATTTCACCAATAAGGCTTATTTTATCAATGTATGGGGGGAAATGAATAAATATGAGTGCTATAAGAAATATGGCATGCTGGGAAAGTGATTGAAGAGAGTTTACATGTTCAACGAGATGATATTTAACTTTTTTACCATTCTTATCTATTACAGAAATGAATTTGGGATGATTTAACTGCTCTTTTTAGACCCTAGCTAGATTACTAGCTGTTAATATCTAGTTTTGCTAAAACTGATGTAAAACAAATTTTGTTAACTCAAACTGAGCCTTGTTAGTTCCTATGGGTCACTAACATGCCCAAATTCCCATACCCAGCTCCATAAATATTTTTATTTGGGTTCATACCACCTTTTTGAATCCTCCTTTGCATAGTGTTTCCCTTGGCCAAAACTGCCATAAAGACCTAAATTCATCCAAAACTTTTGAGAAATTTCCAGAACTTCAGAAAAATGTCCAAACCCTTTAATTATGTTATATTAATTTTGTAACAACCCTATTCAATTTTCCATAATCCCCTGGTTGAAACAGACTGAACTACCCTCCTTAGTTTCACGGTTTTGCTGCCGAGAAGCGTGGTAGCAGGCTTCCACAATGACGATTTTGAACCCTAAATGGAACCAAATCTAAATTTGATAGGGGATATGGAATTCCATGAATTAATTTCTTTGTTTTCTTCCCTCTTCTCACTCCTTTTTCCTGTAAAATTTACCAAAAGAATTGCCTAATTTGCCCAGTCCGAGAAGGTTTTATGTGAATTAATTGAATTTCATAATTTTTTAATTTAAATTCCAGAATTAAAGAGTGTTCAGGTATGCACACCAGAATTTGGACATTAAAGTGTTATGAGATCAATTTCCTCCACTCTTGTGGAAATAAGGCTCTCTATTGACAAATTTTGCAGATTGCCAATTCCAGTTGCAACCATGAGGGTTGTGCCAGTAGTTGAAGACGATGAATTTAATCAGTTTGTTGAAGAAGAAGAGGTGATGTATGTTAATCATGGGTTGAAATTTTAAATATAAAAGTATGGTTACTTTTATGACCATATGTATTATGAAGAAAGAAATGTGAAACTACCTATGGCTAATCCTAAGAAGGATTTAGAAAAGATGATAGATGCAGCTGAAAACTTGCCCCACCACTACAAGGAGTATCTTGCCTTGGGGGAAGTGATTTGTAAATCGATTCCTTTCAAAGATTATTTTTATTTCAGATTTGTATTTGAGCCTAAGAATGTATATGATTACTTTTTCAAGAGCAACAAATCATCCATAGAGAAACCAAGTTGTTCAACCTCTCTGAGCAATGACGAGGAAGAAGGAACCAAAAGTGAAGAGTCATCAAATCGATCAGCATGTTCAATAATTATAATATTATTTTTTTTTTCTTCAAGAATATTCTCCATAATTAATGATCCTAGTACCATTCAAGCAGGAAAAACCTCAAGTTGTTTGAAAGAAGATGCTCCAGAAGATCTTGCTTGTTTCCCATTACTCCAAGAAGAGAATGAAGATGAATGCACTTCATGTTTACTTGTGAGTGATATTCGGACCATTGCTAAGGATGTGGGTTCATATGTTGTTGGAGAGACGTATTTTGGATCAGATCCAAAAGAGGAAAACAAGTCATAGTTATATTTACCTCAGGAGCCACATAAGGAAGAAGAAGACAAGGCCTCACTGCTTAGGTGTGAACCATAAATTTTGGTGCAGGAGAAGGCCACCAGAGTATCTGCACAGAAACATGGGAAGATGAAGAAAATGGATGATAAAAGTTATTATTTTATAAGAAACCATGTACACCTAAAACCATCCATTCCATTTGAGGAGGAAAAGACTTCACTTTCATTTGAGGACTGCAAGATGAAGGACAATTGTGAGAGAGATGAATTTACTCCTAGTCTCTTCCTTGGTGAACACGAAATCGGTGCAAAGCAAGGTGATGTTTTCAATGGTGATCAAGGATATTTTATATCATATCCAAAAGAAGAACAAATATCATATCTGAATTCATCATTTGAAATCCTTAAGGAAGTGGAAGACAATCCCCCACTAGCTGAATTTGAACTAGAAAATTTGAAGGAGAAAAATCTGATGCAAAGGGATGGATACGGTTCATAATTTTGGACTATCTTGCAGCATGATGAAGCTGAAATTCCAAGGCATGAGATTCTTTCTGCTTTTTTTACAGATCACATATCATTCTATCCTCCAGAGATACCTTCCACTTCACATCATGAAAGTGAGTGTGCAGAAAATTCAAAGGCTGGCCTGTATGTTGAGGATGAGTTTTATGTGGTGGATTCATGACATAAGAAAAATTGTCATATATTTCAGTTATTAGAATAATAAACCTTGGTGGAGGATATTCTTTGTGAGCCACATAATTTGATTGGATCGCTAAAGGAGGACAGAAAGAAGCTAAGGGCAGACATGAAAACCTTTTTTGACATCAATGCCTTGGTGACAAGATGTTGTTGGAAAGCTTCCGGTGGAGAGATGGAAGGAGAAGCCTTTCTAGAAAAGTGCATATCACTGAAAGAAGGCAGGACAAGATGAAGGAGACCTGTATGAAATTAATATATGATAGTGAACATCTCCTCATGGTGGCTGAAATGTACCATTGTGCAATCGATATGGAAACATAAGAGTTTGAAAGACTCCATAGTAAATGGGAGGCTACATATGGTTCCTTCAAAAGAACCCAAGAAGCTCTTTAAGAGTCAAGTTTGCATATTGATAAACTTAAAATCAATTTGAATGCACCGTACCCCACATCTTGCATGGAAAAGGATCATGTGAACATGGTAGTAACTACTTTGGATGTGTTGAAGGAGCCTCATGTGGAGGACAACCATGAGGAAGGAGCATATTTGCATATGCTTGTGAAAAGATATGAGGAATAAAATATTGGCCAAACACTCATTGACATTGAGAAGAAGGATGAATTGTTCTTAGCTATGGGAAATATGTGTGAGGTTATCCAATTGAATAAGCAAGAAAATATGATTATCTATTCATGGATTAGGTAAATAAATACATCACTAAAATAGAGGATCAGGGATGTACTAAAATTTATTGCATCAATAGGGGGTTGCTTGACATGCATGCTTGGAAGGAAACAATTTATGCCATAAACGTATGGGTGGTATATTCTTCTCTACAAGATGCAGATTATCACATTCCATATGGATCAACAAATAAAATTCCTTATTCATCCATTGATTGGGTGGATAGAGACATGTTTGGAATGAATACCTCAGGAGGTAAAGAATTTTATTTCTGCAAAAAAAAATTATTGTGACTAACATTGTCCTGACATGTGAACAAAAACAATGATTTATTTTGCAACTATTGGATACCTTCCATACACATGCACATGAGGTGAATTCTGATTTTTTTTGTGCTTTAGGACTATGCAGACAATTTTGATGAGAACGAAGCACTTGGTATTTTTCGGAAAAAACTAGAATTGTTTTATGGACAAAGTCTCTTCCTAATGGGAGGGTCAGACGAGGATGAATATTGGAAAGCTATAAGTTGGGTAAATGAGTATTCTAGGGTTTTGATACAAATTTCTACCCACACTTCTATTTCAGACCCATCAAGTGAGAATGGAAATTGGAACAAGGAATTTTCCTTGTTGGTGCAACAAGAAGAGATTGAGGCTTTCCTAGGTGTTCACGATGACTTGTCGAATGCACCATCACCCTCCCATCAGCCACATAGTAACATATCGATATCACTTGATGTTATTCCACCACATTTGGATTGGGTGGAAGATTACGTGTCACACATGGAGTCCTTTTGTAGAAAATGTTTTGCACACGATCAGTGGGAGGCAGATAAGCAAGCAAAATTCCAAGAGAGGTTGTTGAGGAAAAAATATTGCATAAGGTGGTATTTGTGGAGGAAATATGGACAATTGGATAGATGATTGCATTTTTTAACCAGTGGAAGAGAGTTGAACCATTGGAAGTGTTGGGCTATATGGAAAACCCGAGGTTTATACTTTAACTTCGTACTAACAAAAAGACCCACAGTGTTGGCCCTTTTGGCAACAACCTGCGAACAAGCTACAGTCTCACCCGAAACAGCTATGGGGTGCCACAGAATCAGGTTTCTGCAAGCAGAAGAGGGATATTACTATACCTTTAGTCTTAAAAACAATTATTTATACAAAGTAAAGCTTCAACATTCACTAAAATAGCTTCGCAGTTTAGATAAATAACGTTACTTGCTTAACCCTTAACTGGGAATTCACAGCGAAGTTACTATCTAACAGTTATCTTACTTTATCATTCACCTATTTATCATAAGCATAAAGACATCACAGCACAAAAATAACACAACACAAGATTTAATGTGGTTCACCCCTAGGGTAGGGGCTACGTCCACAAAACTGCTCTTTTATTCAACTCTTTCCCAAACAAGATTTTTGATCTGCACACTCAGCTGCAGATCCTTTCCTTCTTATCTAGTTGCGCACTTAGCTGCAGTTCCTTTATTACAAGCTTTACACTACGCACTCAGCTGCAGTTCCTTCTTACAAAAACCTCTACGCACACAGCTGCAGAGGTCATCCACATACATAGCTAGGACTTAACCTTAAACCAAAAATAGATCTCAACTTTGCATCAGATGATCCCCATGTCATTAGATACCCTTGACATATTTACATGAGTGCCTATTTATACAAGCACTATTACAAAACCATGGGCTTATACTCGAATTTTAAGGATAATTACAAAAAGAGGGCTTTGACTCAACCCCAACACCCTTAATACTATCTTGACGCGCAACTCTTCTTACAAGCTTACACAAAACCCGTGGAGTTACACCCCTAAGACTATTTTGACGTGCAACTCCGCTTACAAGCTTCCACAAACCCGCGGAGTTACCACTTTTGAGTACCATTGGGTCTGCGCCCCAACAGGCCCCTAAGACTCACCAGTGTCCCGTCCCAAGACACTCTGTTGTTTGTCCATAGGGAGAATCTTGTTGGCGGAGATAGTGAACTGCTTGTTGAGGCCATGTCTGATATTTTCGGTTGCTTCCTCCTTCTAGACCAATTCCTATAATGCTGCTGCTGATGCTTCGCTGGCCTTTTCCTAGGGAACTGCATCATACTCCTTCAGAACTTTGAGTTGGCTGTCCATAGTAGTGCTTAACTCCAAGGCCTCATTGATAAGGGGTTGCATAGAATTTTCCAACAGTGTTGCTTCTGTTCTACACGACTCAATTTCCTGTTGGAGTTTATTACTTTGCTTTACCTTGAGCATCTTCTGCATAGGAGGAAGAGTCTTAATTTCTGATTTTACTGCATCTAGCTCTGTCTGTCGCTGCTTGATGGTTTCTTGCAGATTTGCTACTTCTAGATTTTCCTGCAGTTTCGTCCAAGTGTCGACACTTTCTTCTAGTAGTTTGGTTGCGCTGCTCACAATATCAGAGATCTTCGTCGCTGAGGCCTGAATATCTCTGTGACGCTGCTCCCTGATCTCTGGTGGACTCTTCGGAATGATGTGAAGTTGGAGCTCCGCAATATGAGCTTCATGTTCTGCTTTGAGCTTCTCTATTTCATTGCGAGACTGCTATGCATATTCCTTTAGCTTATCTATTCTTTGCTCTAGTTCTTCCTCAGCCTATATGTCGAAGTCATGAAGACCTCGACATGCCTCATCTAATACTCGCACCAGTGTAGCATGCTTACGTTCTACGTCCCTCTTTCTCTGCTCCGCTTCCTCCAACTACGCTGCGAGGCCCTGCTTCTGACTTATGGTATTTTCCAACTGTACTTGTGAATAGTGGTCTCATGCTTGGATCTCCTTCATGATTGCTATTTGACAGAGATGTAGCTCCATCATAGACATCTTAGTGTAATCTATTCTGACTTTCATGCTCATCTTTGAAGGAGACGATGCGTCAGTTAATATGAGGGTTGCACTTGACACTTGGCCTTTGTTATCTCTAGATGGCCATTGTCTTGCTTCTGGCTGTGCACTTACAGGGGCACTACTTGCTACAATGCCAATCGCTGATTTTTCTGCTAACTCCTTCAGCTCCAAGATTTGTCGTGCTATGCCAGTGATGGCATCAAGATGCGTAGCTGGAAGCTGTGACCATTTGCTAAATAGTGCCTCTGTAGACTTTGTCAGAGCCTGATCAAGCTCGTCCCTTGTTACGGTGGGATCTTCGATGACATTCTTATCCTTTGACGCCTTTGCTTTCTTTCGAGATTGAGGTTTGGTTACTTCCTCTACCTCTGGCGACTTGTGCTTATCTAGGTGATTAGGGTCTGAGATGGTCTTGACCGAGTCTTCTTCTTCTTCTTCATCTCTGTCGTCTCCACCCTGGTCGTCTTCACTCTACTGCAACTCACTCTGTTCTTTGCTTTCTTCGAGTGGGTCATTCTGCTGCGTCTGACTAGGGCCAGTGCCCACATTGGTGACTGGAGGGATTGAAATATTAGGCTTTGTCCCTGCATCCTTCATCCATTCAGTCGGCCACTGCTAAACTATTGCATGGATGTCTTCCTCATTTACTACATATGGTAACTTAAACCATTGATGCTTTTTATCTGTGCGAGCCTGGATAAAGATATGGTGCATGTCAACCCTGAAGTTGGATGCTCCATCATATTGAGAGAATAGCTCATTACTGATCCACGGTGTTTTTATGATCTTGTATGAGATACTCATCATATAAAAGGCAAATACATAGTTTGTCATCTGCTGTAGGGTTTTATCCTGTGAAACCCACAGAGATGTGTACCTTGCTGCACCAGGAATGTTCGGAGGCACAGCAACAAACTATGCCTCGGTAGGTTCTTTCCATCCTACCAGTGCGATAAGGACTATCAACCATGAGTATTTAAAGGGTCTACCTTTCTCCTACACATCGTGGGAATCTTCAAGGAATTCCTTCGCAATGTACGCTACCCAGTTGTAACTGTAGCCTTCGACACAGTTCACAGCAATACTGACAATCGGGGCAGGCACTTCATTTGGTCTGCACTTCCGCATTAGCTTGCATTCTAAGAGCTCAACTGTGAATCGAATGTTTTGGTGTTGAATCATCGAAGTTTGATACCCTCATTTCCCCTTCATCAGGCCGAAGCGGTCCTTCATGCTTTGTGCGAGCTTCGTATCTTCGTGCTTTGAAGGAAATTCAATCCTCGGATCAGGCCCCTCCATTGGTAAGCCTGTGATCCTATGAATGAGCTCACCATTAATAGGAATTCTTTTGTCTCCTATCCATAGGTGGCCATCATGTACTAATGCCAATAGTTTCTTGACCACTATGGTCACCTGTGTGCTACGACCAAAATGGGGAACATCAAGCATCTTCAACAAACCAGCTTTATCCAAGCCAGAAGCCCATTGTTTTACTTCCAGCAATGTCACCCCAGTCTCTGAATATTTGACGAAATGCAAGTATGTTCCCAGTGCGAACTATGGAAACTTCCCATGATCATTCATGTCATGGTCTGCATACTTAAGCTGGTCTTTTTTCCCTGTCATGGTTCCGACCAACTGCACACCTTGTGGCAGCAAAGGGGTGCATACAGTGAACTTAGCGTTTCGCCGAGGTGGTTGAAATCCTAGTCGAACAGGCTGAAGATATGGTGGGCGCTGCGATGAAATGTTCTCATCCCCTTCAGGTGGGATCTCTACTGAACCCGACGGATTCATCTTGGGATCCTCTGGTGTTTTCCCTGATTACTTGTGTCTGTCTTCGTTCTACTTAGAGTGTACTTCTGGTTTAAATTTCTTCCTGGTAGATCATGTCTGCATTGGTTGAGACGGTGCTGGGGGAGTTTCTTCGGGGGGTGTAGAGGTAGGTGGGTGGCGAAAAAGGTCCTACAGACCCCCCCTGTTCAAATTCTCTCACTAAATCCTGAAGCTCACGATCAACTGTCATGGGATCAATTGTAAAACTGAAGACAATGCGTAATGCGAACTTCGGGGTTCTGGGTGACTTCTTATAGAATCCATCCATGAAATTAGTCATAACTATGCTTTGAAGACACCAAATCTGACAGAGATCTTGTCCTAATGGCGGTACATTTCTCAAGATCTCATTAATATGGGCAGTTAATACAGGTACCATACCGACACCGACAATTGTGATTTCTTCCAACGGTTGTATTTTAAGCTCTGACAGATCTTTACTTCTTCGACACAACCAGTAACTCTGGCTGCACCATAATAAGGGCATTTGACACTTCCTGATACCAGCTTCGGCATGGCTTCGAGCTCTCACCCACAACAGAATGTCTTCCACAGCCTCAATGATTCCTTTCATTTCTAAGGACTTCGTCGAAAATAAGTCCTGATACTCATGGAGAAGTTGGGTTACTTTGCTCACCATTTATTCATCCCAATAATCTCCAATGGTAGTGTACTTGGGCTGTTCTTCTGACCCAATGTTTACTGTCCGCGTCTTCAAGGGCTGAGTCACTTCAAGTGCTTCAACTGCAGGTCCATGTAGTTTGCAATGTCCTTCTGACTCAGGAATATTAACATTGCGCGGATCATCATCCTTGTCAATTGCGAGGTTATAACATTCTATTGCATTAGCTTCTTGTGCCTTCCAATTAGGTTGGTACTCTGCTATTTCTTTATCATCAAACACCTTAGTATGGATTAACCTAATAGCCATGTCCAGAGCAGGACAATCCTCATTAATAGAAAATGTCAGCACAAAACTATCAACAAGACTATCCCAACTTACAGTACCATGGCGAAGCTCCACCTCCGCATACCATTTCTTTTCTATAGGTTCCAAAGTGCGCACAAACCTATGTACCCATTATTCATGAGGTACATGCTTCCATGCTTCGTAACATTGCTCCAAATGTTCCTGAGGGCTAGTCTTACCATTAAATATGCTTCGCACCTCCTGAGGTTGATCCATGAATCTCAGGCAAAGGGACTTTTGACAAGCTTCCCAACTATGAATGTACTTTTTTATGACCATTCCACCATCTAGCAGTTGTGGCTCTAAATACTAAATCTAGAGTCTCCATTTTCTATGAATCTGGTACCTACTCTGAAAATTGCAAAATAAAATCTTCAGGGTCTGTCAAGCCATCAAAGGTAGGCAAGACTCTTGTCTGTGATCTAAGCCATCTGAGAGACTTGGTAATTCTTGCACATCTATGTCCATGTAGTTCATAAAGTATATTCTGCCAATTCTCTAAGCCTTCATCTGAATCATTCATGCAAGAACTGTCACACTTCCAATCCATTATGCCTTCAGTAGTAGGGTTAACATAGTCTTCTTCTTTAGCTATGATGTTGTAGATATGATCCAAAACATCCTGATCTTCATCTCTGACTGGCTCTGTATACTTTTCTCCTTGAGAAGGATCCAATGGTACTATGACTGTCAAACCTTTCCCTTCAAAATTCATCGGTCTGTTCTTAAGGTTGATTACTGCAGAATTCTCTATTTCCCATTCAATTCCTAGCAAGGCCGGATAAGGGTTGCTATCATCAATTATCTCAATGACTTCAAAATCTGCTAAAGTACTGACTCCTTCAATGTCTGCCGCACGGGGACTTCACTTAGTGAACCTCTCACATAGCACGTACGATCATGGGATATTAAAGAATACCCTTAATTTCCAAAGATATTGACCCAAACACTTTTTGTTGAAACCCCCTCCCAATACTTAAAACCTCCTCCCCGCCCATTTTTATACCTCAATCCTTATAAACCACCCTACCCACCCCCACCTTAAACCCCTCATCCCCCCAATATTTACAATATATTGGTTCAATTTTTGATAATTTTAAAACCCACAATATGAAATAACGTGATAGGATATTGGTCAACAAGTGAAGACCCTGTGGTCTGCCGGGACACTAGAGAATCTTCCTAGGGGCACAATCTTCTGCTGATTGGCTAATCTCAAATATATAGGGGACCATTCAAGAGTAGGTTTTCCCATTTGTTCCCATGTCTGCTGAGTCAGGACATTTACTTCTTATCCCAGGTCTAAAATCATATAATTCATATCATACTCTCCTATCTGGGCATGCAATCTCATTTCTCTTCCAGTTCTTCTAACTCTATTAACAGTTTTTTCTTTACCATAGCTTCGTTGAGGTTCGAAAGAAGCAATAAATTTCTATAACTCATTTAAGGAATTCTGATTCCTTAAGAGCTTCATACAACTCTGCAAAAATGATGACAATGTACTTAGTTTATCCGTCGAAGATTCTTGAGACTTTGACTGTTGTTGATGTTGTTGCGCAGGTTCTACTGATGTGCTTGGATCAGCAAAGTCTTTCTTAGCTTCCATAAATGTCTCTTTTTCTCTTTCAACATCAAATGCTGGGACTTTCTCTAGGGTCTTATGAACCCAAGCCTCACCAGGCTGTTATTCCTTAGTTTGCACTTCCGTCATAGCTCCACTCCTTATAACAACGTTAATGGTTGGGACAGGTCTTTTTTCTAGAGTAATCATCTAAATATTTTTATTCGGAGTGCTATTTCTTTCTTGTATCTTGGCTATCAATTGTGGGCATTGCTCAATGACATGATCTACTACTCTGCAATATCGACATGTCATAGTTGGGTTCCGACAATCTCTAGCTAGATGTCCTGCCTGATTACAGTTATAGCACACAACCTGGCCTCGTCCTCTTCTAGACATACCACCACGACCATGACCTCCAAAAGTACCTTGACCTGTTGCACCGCCACACTAACCATATCCATCATTTCCTTGTGCTTCGTTTTGTACCCTATACATATCATAGGTGCACTCTCTCATGAGGTCAAAGCTACGACATTCATCTTCATTATGTCCAACTAACTTACAAAAATTGCAATATGGATTCTTAGGGACCTAAACATATCTCTGCAATAGATAGCAATCTTCAGGTCGGTGCTAGCCAGATGTCCTACAGGTCTCACAATATAGAACATTAGGGTTAAGTGGGTTTGGTGCACCAGTATTCAGATAGTTCCTTAACGCAGGACACTATTCTTTGTCATGGCCTTCTGTCCTACATCGTGTACACCAAACCTCTTCACGAATAGATTTCCCCTTCTTCATATCGCAAAGCTCCAAAGCCATTTCTTCCAACTACTCTTGTATTTGGGCTATGCCAGAATTATCTTCGACAGGAGTTGTTTCAAGCTTCATAGAAATCTCCAAAGCCTCTTGTTGATCAGCAACCTTCTGTTGCATGAGTGGAGTTCTGATATGAGGTAACAAGGCTGCAATGAACCATTACTTATGCTGTTCAGGCCCAATAGTGAAGCTAACTTGGTCTAGCAGAACTTTGAACCTCTGATCAAAGTCCCAAACTGATTCACCACGCCTCTGCTGAATCTCTTTTAGCTCAGTGATACACTGTGACTCTGATTTAGGCTTATTGAACTCTTTGATCATAGTTGTTTTAATATCAGCCAAGACATGGTTCTGGGTACTGGAGAACTTCATGAACCAGGTCAAATCCCGATCTCTAAAAGAATTCACCAGCTCCACTCTTCTTATATCTTGATCCACAATGTTCTTATCAGTCCACACTGCTTCACATAAAAACCAAAACTGTTCTGGATCCTCTGATCCAGTTCCTCTAAAGACGAGTATTTTGATGTCATAATTCATATGGGCCATTTGGGATCTAGGGGGGAGGGAGGGCGACTAGTAGTAGGAGGGGTGGAACTTACTGGAGTAGACTGACCTTTGACATAAATACTTGGGTTAGGGTTACTTTCAGACTGCGATGGGTTCTCGGGGTTAACAGATCTTCGCTGCGGGGTTGAAGGAGGGTTTCTAATAGAAGAGGTTTCTTGGGACTTAGAGTCTTCTGGACTTAACAGGGTATACTCGGTATTCTATCCTAGGGTATAGGATTCAAGATTTCTCTTATATCTTTTACCACTTCGCAGCAAACCACTTTGCTCATCAAAGGTACTTTCACTTTCAAACATAGGTTAGTAACACTAGATATAGCAATCTGATTCTATAAGCAATATACCTTTTTCAGCCAAGAGCATTTTAATTCTCAAACTAAATGAATTTAAGTTCTTACCCCTTGGTCCTTTGAAAACCTGTCTTTCAGCTTCGCTAAAAGAGGTACTTGTGTCGATGGCAAACTCTGTCACAAAAGCTTCAAGGGTTCACGTTGTCCAGAAATCAACAGCTCGAGACACCGCGTTGTTCACACGTTTCAATATGTTAATTCTTGCGGGGGTCCACTCAGGAAATTGACCTTCTTGGAAGTTCGTCCTTCTCTCTGTCAACCTGGATAACCACTGGTGCAATTCTATGTGGATACTACCAATGAAAATTTCATAAACATCAGAAAAGACGTACCTTTGCAAAAACTCGTCTGAGCTGCGACGAGGATCCTTATTTTCTTGTTCCACAAATTTCAAATAGGTCTCTTCAATCAAGTCACCGATTTCTTTTACTGAGGGTCTCCAGAACATAGCCCTCTAGGTACGACGTAAATCCCTCTTGAGCAGATACTGAGTTCAACCGGCAATGGAACCAATTTTTTGGGTTATAGGGAAGACCCGGGGTTTACAATTTAACTTCACACCAACAAAAAGACCCACAGTGTTGGCCCTTTCGGAAACAACCTGCGAACAGGCTGCAGTCTCACCCGAAACAGCTATGGGGTGCCGCAGAATCAGGTTTCTGCAAGCAGAAGAGGGATATTATTGTACCTTTAGTCTTAACAACAATTATTTATACAAAGTAAATCTTCAACATTCACTAAAATAGCTTCGCAGTTTAGATAAATAACGTTACTTGCTTAACCCTTAACTGGGAATTCACAGCGAAGTTACTATCTAATATTTATCTTACTTTATCATTCACCTATTTATCATAAGCATAAAAACATCACAGCACAAAAATAACACAACACAAGATTTAACGTGGTTCACCCCCAGGGTAGGGGCTACATCCACAAAACCGCTCTTTTATTCAACTCTTTCCCAAACAATAGTTCTGATCTGTGCACTCAGCTGCAGATCCTTTCCTTCTTATCTAGCTACACACTTAGCTACAGTTCCTTTCTTACAAGCTTTACACTGCGCACTCAGCTGCAGTTCCTTCTTACAAAACCCTCTACGCACACAGCTGTAGAGGTCATCCACACACACAGCTGGGAGTTAACCATAAACCAAAAATAGATCTCAACTTTGCATCAGATGATCCTCATGTCATTAGATACCCTCGACATATTTACATGACTGCCTATTTATATAAGCGCTATTAGAAAACCATGGGCTTATACCTGAATTTTATGGATAATTACAAAAAGAGGGCTTTGACTCAACCCCGACACCCCTAAAACTATCTTGACGCGCAACTCTGCTTACAAACTTCCACAAAACCCACGAAGTTACACCCCTAAGACTATTTTGACATGCAACTCCACTTACAAGATTCCACAAAACCTGCGGAGTTACCACTTTTGAGGACTGTTGGGTCCGCGCCCCAATAGGAAGTGTTCACATGGACCTTTTGGTAGGAGTTTAAGTACCTTATCATGTGGGATAAGGGGATACTTATTTTCTTTTCCTGCTTGTAGTTTTGGAGATAATTGTGATGTAGCATCTTATTGTGAACGATTGGGGCATCCTTGTTGGTTGGATGATGCCTATAATCATTGGGGTTGGACATGGGACTCACACCTATGTCATTGCAGCAACATAATTGTGAGATTCAATTCTGATGTGCATCAAGCACATAAGGAACTTTATGTTGGGTGGGGAAATCTGATAGATTTCTAACTTTGCATTGAGACTTTCTAGTTTTCAGTGCAATGGTATGATTTCCACAGCATGAATGTCATTTCCTATGACGATAAATTTGTATGGTGGATTATAATGTTTGGATACTTATAGTTGAGGAAATGGGATCCAGGCATAAATTTTCTTGATAAGTTGTGTGGGAAGGCATTCTCACTGAACGGGGTGCAATGCAATCCATGGGACCCCGGAATTACTTGTTTTGGAGAAACTTTACAAGATGGCTTGATGGAGTAAGTCAACCTTTTGGACAATTGATTCATGCTCCAATTCTCCTACATGATGAACAAATTTGTAGCACTCTTGAGTGCTTCTGCTTGACGAAAAGCAGATTTGGGAGGGAAGGACTATCATGTCCCCATATTTTGGGACATTAAAATTGTTGACCATGATGAAATTCTTAGGGGCTCAAATTGACATTAATTATTCTTCCTAGAAAAAATATTGCTAATAATTATTATGAGGCATGTATTTAATTTAATTTCATACTTTTATTAATTATGCAATTAAATGATGTGGAAATAAACTTTCCATGTCAAGTAAGCACTAAAGTCCAAAAATGTTGCCAAAATGAGATAAGAGGAATATTTCAACAAAATAAGCATATATCCAGAAAGCGGGATAAAATAGGAAAAGCAGGAAAGTTCAGAAAAGAAGGAAAGTCAGATTTCATCGAATCCCGAGATATGAGCATCAGTATGAAAATATTAATGGAGGATTTATGGGTCGAGGCTGATTCAATGGAAATTGGGGCAACAGACCATGGCGACCAATTCAATGTTTCACGTGTTATAAGGAAGGCCACCGATACACAGACTATCCATATAAAGATCAGACCAACCTGAAATTTTGTACTAGTTGTGGCATGGGAGATCATTCACTAGAGGATTTTCCCACCATAATTAACAAAATTAATAAGAAGAAAAATGTTAATGTCTTATCGTGTGTTCAGAATTATGATATAATTCGTACAATGAATTTACATGTAGTCAATAAACAAGGAACGAAAACTGGTAATGATAATTGATGAATAAGTAAAATAAAAAACAAAGATGATTATCCTAACCCTATAAAGAAAAAACAATTATACAATGATGCCTCAAATATGTTCCAAGAATTTGCCAGACAAGAAGAAATAGATGATAGTCGAAAGAATGTATCACAAGAACTACTTAACTTAATACATAATGATAAATCAGTAGCACAGTTTATTGATCTGTTATATAATATTAAGAACAATCCTAGTATGGAGAAACAAAATAAAAATATATACAACCTAAATAAAAAATATAAGAGTGATGTCGATCGACCTTTTCATCTTGAGATAGAAGGATATCACGTTCGACAATTTGTTCTTGATTTTGGATCCCAAGTAAATATCATGATGAGATATATATGGGAACAATTACGTAGACCTAGACTAAATGAATCAGACATATATCTAAAGTTAGCAGATCAAGGACTGATCGAACCTATCGATGTATGGAACAATGTTGACATGACCATCAAGGGAATTACAACGAAAGTTGATTTTGAAATCATAAACCCTAAAGAACGATCTAGTTCTTTCCCAACCTTGGTCGTTCGACCATGGGGTCAAAATATGAAAACATCGATCTCGTTAGACAAAGAGAGAATAAAGCTCAAATGAAATGGATAGAAAGTAATTGTCCCCATACATTCTTCTCAAGGTGAACCTTGGAACGAACCAATAGACAAAGAAGTCAATATTTGACAACATTACAAAATACAAAATAACAAAGACTATATTGAGCCAAATACGTATGCGGAGCTTAATTTAGGGAACCAAGATTCAGTCGGATATAATTCACATGCAGAATTATATGATTGGGAAATAGAAAATTATGAAACTTAGGCATGAGGATGTTGGACTACCCAGGCCATATCAAAGAAACCAACTCGACAATGCTTTTTCATGTCCATCATTCCAAATATATTTGAAAGGAAAATTAGGGAACACCCTTCCTTAGTGCCAATTAAAAAAGAAAATAAGCAGTCTCTTCAGTATAAAGAAAGACAGTCACCAATCCTTCATATCGAATAGCTCTCCAAAAATTTAGGTGAGCACGGGTGACTCTAAATCCTGGTTGAAATGTTTACCGGTCAAGATGCTCGATGGTGGGATACCCATCAGTTGAGGAAACAAAAGTGGACAACAACTTCGACATACTTCATTGAAAGATTTGGAGGAATGAAGCTTATTAAACCGACGCAATTACCAGTCTTCACACAAGGAAAAAACCTCGAAAATCACATAAGTATATGAAAAAGGGAATGGATAAGACTTGGGTAAAAAGGCGAATGAACATGGTCATACTTATTTCCATACACATTTGATGATTTACCAAATAAATGGTATAATATGGAGGAAGCTCGAGGTGAAACAGTCATATGGAATGAACTTAAAGAAAAATTCATTAAGGACTTTAGGTTCATATTGGAAGATGAAGTGACTTGTCAAAGAAACAGAACAAATAAAAACAATTATACAACCGATTGTTCATAAAAAATCGATAGAAAATCATAACTGACCAAAAGAATCATGTAATAACATTCAGTCGAATAGAATACCACAGTCGACAAGAATTTCACTGGAGAACGAGAATACACATGGGAAAAGATTTCAGTGGAAAAGTGATCATCCATAAATGGCAAAACCAATTAAAACAATATTTAAATTCAAGTCGATCGACAAGGTATATACCGATAGGATGACAATAGCATACTTTCCCGTATCATTTTCTCAGTTTAAGGAGAGAAGTTGACAAATTAATGAAAACAAGGCGCCAAAATGGATGGAAGCGAAGGTCAAAACCAAAGAAGTTGACATCTCTAATGATGACCGACCAAAATTTGCATGCAAAGGTGACTATTGGAACGGTGAATAAACAGCCGAAATAGTTAATCTACTCAAGTAATTTCAAGATGTCTTTTCCCGAGACTATAAATATCTTAAAGGATTAGTAGAAGAGATGGGTGAAATGAAAATAGATATAAAATATGATGCAAGGCCTACAAATAAAAGACCCTACAAATTGGCTCAAAATATAGGGAAATAGTGAAAAAAGAGATCGACAATATGCTAGCAGCTGGAATTATCTACCCTATCGACAAGTCAGAATGGGGAAGTACCATGGTCGTCCAACCGAAAAGCATGATCTGACAAAACTGAGAATTTGTGTCAATTTGTGGGAGCTAAATAAAGTCACTTTAACAGATCCATTTCCAACACCATTCACAGATGAAATCTTAAATGAAGTTGCAGGAGATGAGTGCTACTCATTTACAGATGGATTCTTAGGATATAATCAAGTCCTGATCGCAAAATAAGATCACAAGAAGACGACATTTGTTTGTGAATTCGGTTCATTTTCTTACAATATCATGCCATTTGTATTAAATAATGCACAAGCTGTATTCTCAAGGATAGTGGTCAAATCATTTCAACAATACATATATAAAACAATGGTTGTATACTTTGAGGACTAGAAAATTTACTCCATGTTGAAATATCATTTCAAATAGTTAAGGCTAATGTTAGGACATTGCAGACAAATCCAGTTATCTCTCAATATAAGGAAATGCATCTTTGTGACTCCCATTGGAATATTATTGGGACATATTGTATGAAAACAAGGATTCAAAGTCGACTTTGCAAAAATAAAAATCATCTTGGATCTAAAACCCTCGGGGAACCCAAAGCAAGTTAGAGTTTTATTAGGACATACGGGATATTAAATAAAATCCATTCGTCATTATTCAGATATGACCTACCCTTTGGAAGAAAAATTGAAAGAATATCAGTAGTACATGTGGACTGAGGAATGCGATACTTCATTCAACATGTTGAAGAAAAAATTAGTCGAATCACCCATTCTCAGGATTCCAAATTGGTCAATCAAATTTCACATACACATTGATGCATCAATCATAGCAATAGATGCAATATTGACCCAACCTGGAGATGATGATATGGACTATCCATTTGTGTATAGAAGTCGAAAATTAAATAAAGTAGAGCGTAACTATTCAAAGGAGGAAAGAGAGGCATTAGGAATGGTATTTGCACTACATAAATACCGACATTACCTATTAGCTAATCCTTTAATATTCTACACAAATCACCAAGCTTTAAAATACTTGGTAAATAAACCTTAACATCATGGAAGAATCTGTCATTGGTTATTGATATTCCAAGAATTTTAATTTGATGTCATAGTTCTAACAGGAAAGATAAATGTTGGACCCGACCTCTTGTCGATAACGACACGAGGGATGAACCGATAGGATTCAAAGATGATGTTCATGACACACATGTATTTCGAATAGAATTTGTACCAACAGAAATAGAAGAAATAGCTAAATTTTTAGACAATGGTCAAGCACCTAAAGGCATGAACACTAAAAAGAAACAAATTTTAGCAATGAAGGCTGTGCCATTCACTCTAATTAACATATTCCAATGTAACATAAGCTTGGATGAAGTACTTTGTCGATGTGTTTTAGAGAATGAGAGAGAAAACATAATGCATGAAGCACACTATGGACCAACTGGAGTACACTTCCACTCGGATACGACTACCAAAAATATCCAACATTTAGGGCTATGATGGCTGACATTATACAAGGATTGTCCAAATTTTGTAAGTAAATGTGATCGTTGTCAACAGTTAGGTTGACCCTTACCTGGTACTGAGATTCCCTTAACATCGGTAAATCCGAGTTTAACATTTGAAATTTGGGCTATCAACTTCATAGTAATATTTCCAGTTCCATCTAGATGAATAGGTGCACGATACATTATAACAGCAGTGGAGTGTGTTATTAAATGGGAAAATATAATTACTAGCTGCCAAATTCATATATGAAAATATAATTACTAGATTGTGTTTTCCATCGACTCTGATTACTGACCAAGTATCACATTTCGTCAACAAAACCATTACAACATTAACAAAATAGTTCAAAATCGAACACAGATGAAGTACCGCTTATCACCCTCAGTCTAATGGAGCAATAGAAGCATTTAATAAAACCATAACAAAAGGCTTAACAAAAATTTGCAACACTGACAAGGATGATTGGGATGAAAAACATGAGAGGAAATTTCAATGTAAAATGGGCCTTCCAAAAATAATACAAATTCCATGTCATAATGTATTAGCCACTAAAAATTCTTTAAGATTCAAAAAGGGATCACCTCTTAAACAATTTTTTCAATATAAATTTGGCGATACGTATCATAAAAAAGACTATTTTTTGTTCATATTTTTGACATATCTTCCTCTGTTTTTACTCAAATTTATATTGGGAGAGCTTCTTGGATGTGGAATTTAATTCTGCATCCAACGAGTACCCACTTGGTATACATTTTATGGGCTCAGCTACCCCAAAAGCAAGAAATACCTGAAAAAACATGATGACGACATCATCATCATGTTTTTCAGGTATTTCTTGTTTTTGGGGTAGCAGGGCCAGTCAAAAGTATGCCAAGTGGGTACTCATTGGGTGCATAATTAAATTCCGCATCCAACAAGCTCTCTCAATTGAAATTTGAGTAAAAAACAGGGAGATATGTCGAAAATACCAACAAAAAAGTAGTTTTTTTCTTTTCTTCCTCCAAAATTAATAAATATTATTTTATTATTTTATTAATATTCATTAAGAGGCACATTTTGAGTTGAAATTTCCTCTAATGATTTATGCCATTTTATGGGCTTAGCAAATAACATATGAACGATCCACCGACCAAACACCATTTCGACTAAGGCTATGGCCAAGAAGCAGGGGTTCCCCTACACTTCTTACAATAGACACTAGTAATAGCTGACATATTAAATATTAATGTCGAGGAAGAAAAGAAGGACTGACTAATGCAAATATAAGCTAGAAAAGGGCTGATTTATCACTATATAGCATCAAGAAATTCAAAAAAAGCAACAAAAAGCATGGCACGACCAAAACATTAAAATCAAGAACTTGTCGGTTGGAGATCTTGTGCTGCTATATAATAGTTGGGTGAAAGGAAAACCAAAGAAACTGCACACAGAGTGGACAAGACCCTATATTGTTTAAGAAATCAATTCCAAGGATTCAGTCTGACTGATAATGTTACAAGGTAGAGTATTTCGGAAATTGGTAAACAGTTCCCAACTGAAGCGGTATAAAAAATGAAAAATCTAAAAAAATAAAAATTAATTATTAATTAATTAAAAGAAAAAGAAAAATAGTTTCATAACTGTTAACAAAATCTATAAAAACCAGAAAAACCTAAAAACAACAAAAATATCAAGGACCACTAAGATCAAAATGACAGGAAACCTAGAAAGATGTAGCATATACAATTAGACAAAAACAATAACTGAATTTTTTACCATTGACATAATGCCTATCGACCATACAATCAACATCGACAAGATGATCAAAAGGTCCAATCAATCTATCATGACTATGGTCAGAAGTAGCACCAAAACCATAGCGCATTAAAAGAGCCTTCAATAGAGTGTCCTTTACCATCAAACACGCCATTAATACCACCATCAACAAGGTCGCGATCCGCTCCACCTATAAATACTAAGTCAGGTGAATATTTCATATCATTCTATGAAGAACTTGAGAGAAACAATTACCCGAACCCTAAGAGTAAAATCCCTATTCTGGAAAACGACCCCGTAACCGATAAAATGATATCAAAGAAGACTAGATCCATGACTTCTAAAGAAAAGGAGTTGGAATCTGTTGTAACTTTGTTAGTAAATAGATTGGAAAACATTAAAAAGGAAAAAGTAATGGAAAACTCATGGGTGCGACTCTGGGCAGAGATTAAAAATAGACCTACAAAAACACGAAGATAACAGGGGAAATTCTCAAAGTAAATGGTAATACCATCATGAATTATATCAATGCACCTCTCATGGCGAGTTTTTTTGGGGGGGGAAGAAACCATTGTCAAATTCATCATTGGTCGATATCACAACGGGAAGTTTTACTTCGACAAACCTGTTGAGATATCTAGTGAAACCATTTACAAGCTGACTAGGTTATCTAACAAAGGAAAGCTTGCTCCTATTGATATAAAGGATGGGTTAGTCGAGATATTAGCAGGAACTCCAACTGGGAAGAAATCCAAAGGCCTGATAATCGAACAAATCAAAGCTTCCACATGTAAAATGGTTGCGAAAATACTGTCGACAGGTTTAACTATTGCAGGTCGAGGGTGCGACCTAAAGGTCTACATGCTAGAATTCATATATAAAATAGCCTAAAAGGGGAAAATATACTATTGGGATTAATATGTAGCTAACATGGTCAAATTCATCTATGAAAAATGTCAGGAAACAGGAACAATAATTAGGTTTTTGTCACTGATCATATGCATCGTCATGTACTTACTACTTATGTCCATTTGGACATCCCCAGTTCTTGGAAACATGCATATTTCATATGTGGTATTTCAATCCGTTTTCAATGGATGGAAATCCCCAGAAACTTGAAGAAGCCAAGGTATTATTAGACAATTGATTTCAAAATTTAAAAGTGTAAATATCCAGATGGAGGGTGCCTCAAAACATCTGAATATGTCTTCCTCTGAAAACACACATTCAACTGGAGCTCGACCATACTGAGTCTGGTATATGCAGGGAGCTACTGCGAAGGCTAACCCCCTTGACTAATACAAAACTATTGATGACATTTTTAAAGAATTAGGCTGACAATACAAAACCAAGATGTCGATACCAACAATGGGGAAGAAGACCAGCCAACCAATCATAGAACCCCTGACTGACCAAGAGCAAGAATAATATTATGAAGTGCACCTTCATATCAACACTTTTACTTCTGAGAACACCACAAAAGAAGAGAAAAATAATATTCATCTTGTAACTGTACAAAAACCACAACATGGAATTATACTGAACCAACAACACGAGGAGGGAGGATAACAGACAAACAAAGAAAGACAATCTGATAGTCCTGCATATGTTATAACAAAGGATAATCTGAAAATAATATATCAAGAGATATCAACATCAAGGAAGAATAAATATAGTAAGACACA
This sequence comes from Pseudotsuga menziesii, assembly GCA_001517045.1. Taxonomy (NCBI): domain Eukaryota; kingdom Viridiplantae; phylum Streptophyta; class Pinopsida; order Pinales; family Pinaceae; genus Pseudotsuga; species Pseudotsuga menziesii. The sequence continues at coordinate 143,591 of LPNX010761303.1, read as the reverse complement.
AGGAAATGGGAAGCACAAACTCATCCTTTTAGAATAATCTAGAAAATGAGGAAGAGCTACTTGCCAGTGCTGCCAACATTCTAGAGGATTCTTCTAGAAACAAGGTATCTATCGAGACACAGTGCAAACACTTTGTAGTGATAGAAGCAAGACAAGGACGAAATAAAAAGGTAATATTCATCTCCCCTCCTAAAAGTAATCCTATTGAATTGACACTAGACTCCCCATGCCCATCTCCAACCAAAATAGCACTAGACTCTATTGTCACCATATCACTGAACCCCTATAAAGATATAATACTTGGAACCCTTGAAGAAAAAATTAAAAAAGATGTTGAGCTACAACAATATATCAATAACCTGCCAAATCTATTCCGCAATGTCCAGCAAATCAACACCACGCACTAACTCACAGAGTCAAGAACTGCGCTACGACTTCTCACCGACCAAGCCTCACCACAACCAAAATTTGTGGGACTCATCAAATCCTCATTTATCTAAAATCGTGACAAATCATCAACAGTTGTTGCAGCCCAAATCTCATCATTCACGCCATCTATCCCATATTCTCTACTTAATGAAGTCAACAAGGAAGCAGTTGTTCTTGAGGTAAATGAACAAGTAGAAGCACTAGATTAAGAAATAACCAACCTCATGGACTCTGAAGAAACCAACAACCCTGTCGACTTAGAACTAAAAGTCGAATATCCCATGCCGACAAGTGACCTCCCGACCACCCCATTAACCCTAGACCATTCACCATCACCTTCACCACCACTAGCGTTAGATCCCCCTCACAATATAGAACCCCCATCTTCACCACCACTAGATACACAAATAGCTACAAGCCCCATCCATGAAATATAACCCGTAAACCCTACTATAACAGAATTTCAGCCAACTAAAAATCTGTCGACTATAGAGCAACAAATAGAACAGTGGCATCCAGAATTAGTACCAACAGGAGGAGTGGTGGCCCATCACTCTAAACAAAAAAGTAAATTAAAAGAGAAAAATAAAAGAGAACATCTGTAGACACAATAGGTACCGACAATTATCCACCTTCATCATCTAGGATCGAGTACTGCAATCGACACACCAAAACTTAGGGATGGAGAAATGGACCAACTATTGAAAGACCTTACTAAGGAGGTTGCGGAAAGAAATCAAAGAAGACATAAACAAATAGAGAAACATAAAGCAGAACAAGTAGAATTCTTGACCAAATGCAGGAATTTGATACAAACAATTTTACCAGAAACAACAAAAACGAACATCAACAAATCATTATAAAGATCCTACCAGTTGTTGGAATGTGTTGTGTCGAACCTTCAGCAATAGTTATAGGCCAAGAAATATGAGCAAAGAGAAGAGAATTCTGCACTAATGAGACATCAGTACACAACATTTTAAGAATCCCACAAGGTACTACAAGAGCATTTGGATGATTCTACCACTATAGAAGAAGTATTGCGAAACTGGTATACCTATTATGTCCAGGTATTTCAGCAATCTAGAGAGACTCATGGAGATATCAAAACATTGGAAAGTCAACAAATACTTGAAGAAACAATAAGGAGAACAATCCAAGATCATATAGAATTGGAATCAACAAATCTCGATAAATTAGAGAAATAAACACATCAAAGGATGAATCAGGAACTCCCCAGTCTCGACACACTTGACAAGATGTGTCCACAAATGAAAATATTATTCAACGCAGCAGAGGAAAAATCTCAATTGTTGGGCCTCGACATGATTAATATCACAAACCTGTAGCTACAATAGAATATGTCAACCCTATAAAGCATTGCAAACTTGACCATTGACATTCAAAATGCCCTCCGCAATTGGACAGAATTTTAGCACCAACTAGCCATTACAACAGAAGCCATTGTGGATATATGTGTATAGAAATGACAATCCATTCGTTTGCATAGCCCATGAAGACAGAGCAATTGAAAGAAACTACTTTAGACATGATATTTTTTCTTACCTCCCATGTTTCTTTGGGACAAAGAAAGATTTTGTTCTTGGGGGAGATGTTGGAGGAGCTAGTCGGTTAGCCGACTAGACTAGTTAACAGACTAATTAGAGATTAGCTCAGCCTCCATAGGTCATGTCAAATGAATGAACCGACAGGTAGTTATTCAAAACGTTTTTGTAGTCATATATAATAGGTTGTTGAGCTGAATACAAACTTGGTTCAGTTTTGATGTTTTTATGAACCCATATGTGTTTTGTGTAATATAAGTTGTTATTCAACCTACTATTCTTGTCTCTTCTCTCTGTTATTATTATGTTATTATTATGTGTATTATTGGTAACTTAGTTATCTTATTGATCACAACAATACCAATTAATTGTCAGAAGTAGGATAAATGAAATTACCATTGATCAATTTTTATAGTGCATTTTACATTATCTCTCATGGAGTAGAGTATACTCACAATTGAGGTTGTCAATTATGTCAGGACTCATCCTTGTGTTAATATGTGGAGTGTGCATATTTCATGATAGTTTCCTCTCATATCAATGTATTCACATGAAAATTCACCATTGTGTTCTTGTAAGAAGGCAACAAATTGTTCTTTTTGTAAATGATATTGCTTAGAATTAATATTCAATATTTTTCTAGAACTAATATCTATAGGTTTAGTCAAAGACTTTACTATGGTATAAAGTGGATAAGGATTATAGTGTAACTATAAGGAGAGAGAATTGATTGAATAATTTTCCTGAATATTGTGATCCAATATGTAACTGAAAAATGCAAAGCATGGTTGTTATAATGAGATAAGATCTATGATAAATTTTTTGATCATGCAACCCTCGGTCTCTTCCTGATATAGGACCAGTATGTCTAGGGTATGTATTTATACACCATTATCCTCATTTCCTACCTAAAAACGTGTATCATGATATGTGCTAGGATTGTCAGGAGAGTATAAACTGTGTTTCTTAGTGGAATTTCCTTGGTATATTGCCATGTCTTTAGATATAGAACCAATATAGGAATCAACAATGGGAAACCATGACTTTCCTAACATTAAGGCATAACCCCTAAGGTAAAATTTTGGATGTAAAAGATTAAAGTTTGTTAGGTACTCCTAGGAATCCATAGAGATCATAATACATAGTATGATATCATCAAATTAAGTCTAACTTGTCCATGGTTTCTATAGGGAAGATGGAAATACTTGTGAATGCATGTAAAATTTTGTCTTTCATATATGTTAAATGTGATGATGTGTATCAAGTACAAAATGAATAAATGTACTTTGAGAACAATCAGAATCTAATTTCACATCCTGTGAATGATCATTTGATTGTTAAAAGTCCGGGAATTAAATACAAATGAATTGTTGGTTTGATTTGATATGCATCTATATGTTCAATGGCATTACTCATTGGTCTAAAAGTTGGAACAATTGTTGGTTTGATTTCCTTTACATATATATTTTCAATGATGTTTCAATAGTTATTTCTTTGTATTTTCCTTTGTGGTGATGGTATAAAAGGTCAACCTTCAAGCATGATTGGTGAAAGACACTAAGCAAGTGAGGCAACAATTCCATCACATATTTTATGAATGATCCTAGCTTTTGGTGATCCAAAATATTTCAAGTGGGGTGGTTTGATATAGGAGGATAACCCAAAATACCAAAAATTAAAATATTCAAATGTTGTACGGAAACACACATTTATATAGATCCCACTTATATCTTTTCGGTGATACTAGTTTCATAAAAAATGGAATATGGATATGAAATATATCACATTTTAAAATTTCAACAAAATAGGTAAAAATGGAAAAATGGGTGCCATGTGGCACCACTAGAAGGGTGACACATGGCCTATACGATTCTGATATGGCACACCCAAGGAGAACTACGTGACATGTTCGTAGTGCTGAGTTGACAATTATGTGGACCTTTCACCATTTCACATGTGGAAAATTATTTGCACAATTTCCAAGTGAGTCAAAATCCAGTGGAAGTGACATGGACCTATTGTTGACTTCTAACTTTCAACATCAGGATCAAAAATTTGGGAGGACCATTGGAAATGTTGTTTGAACCATGTCAACTTTCGAATTTCAACATCGCGATCGAAATAATCAAGGATCAGAAGCCGAAGGATCATCGTTGGTGATTGTTGTGATTGTGCCGACTTCCAACTTATGACATCGACATTGGTAAATTTGGGATCAGGATGTCATCACGGATCATGGTTCGATATCGACAGTTTTGACGTTTTATTGTCAACATCGATACTGATAAATTCAGGATTGGAAATTTGGAATAATAGTTGACACTATTTTGGTAGAGCTGATTGCCAATTCCCACAGCCATACCGACATAGTTGGTGTTGCGGAAAAAAATCATATGGTCCAACATAAGCGATGATGGATCTAAAAAAATGGCCAAAAAAGAATCTGGGATTTGTTCAATGCCAATGCATGCAGTTTTGGTTTTTATCTTGACATAGATATTTTGATCCATAGTTTGTGCTTCTATGCTCATGTTTTGGGTTTAGATTCTATCTTGAAGGATAAATTCAACATCAAATCATATTTATATCTTTATTGGGAACATTTCTTACGGATAAAAAATGCTATCTACGAATACAAAACAGACTATGTTCTACTATTTAACCCAAAGTTTGGGCATCATTGAGGACATAAAGTTTTTGTGAGAGTTCAGAATTGACTATTTAGTTCAATTTGCAATTTGATAGAGTTAGTGTATGTAAGTTAAGGCTTATGGAGATGCATAGAATGTGAGGTCGTGGATGGTGAAAAATCACATAATTTTTTCTTGTATAAACTACGGTGAATCCAAACGGGATCAAATATGGGTATAGTTGTTATGTATGTATTTTCAATTGTATTTGTTTGTGTTATAGCATTTAAAATCTTGAAGAACTTGTTTGGAGAAGGTCAAAATCCTATTAATAGGAATTTTCTATTGATTACCAAATTAGAAGTTGTATGAATCTTTTATTTTCATCTTTGACAGATTGTGAGGATGAGAGGACTTCGTGAGAGAATCCTAAACCTTCTTTGGCAATTTTCAAAGGCTAGTTTGATAAACATAACTCAGAAAAAAATTCCAAAAAACTGATTTAATTATACAACATTTGAAGCTTGAATAGAAACAATATCAATAGAAGGGAACTTAGAGATGTAGGAATTTAGAGTCAAACTCCTTTATCATCTATTGTTTCAAATTGTGTTTAACATATTTGTTTTATTCACAACATTTTGTAGATTACATTCTCTTATTAATATGCTTTTAAAATGCTTGTTAACAAGTTAACTGCTAAGCCAGTGACTCAATTCATGGTTATAAAGATCCTATCATTTTTATATCACTTTTTTATATCTTTAAATAAAAAATTCACCATGAAAAATCTTAATTTTCACTCCACCATCAATTCAAGCTTTATGTAACTACCCAAAAACATGGGGGATTGACCTTCTTGATCAATATTTTATCATGTTCATTCTTAAAGGGGGGTTTTTAAATTGTGAAAAATAAGGTCAATATATTGTAGGTATTGGGGGGAAGGGATTAAGATATATGGGGGTTTATTGGTATTTGGGTGGTATAAAGGGCATATCTATTAAAAATATGAAATATCTCATAAAAATAGGGATTTTTAATTGGAAATATGTATTGGGAAGGTGCCTCAACAAAATGAATTTAGTAATTATTTTTCGATATCTAGTGAAATTATGGATATTCATTAGTATCCTTCGAATGACAGCTCTATGGAGTAGTTTCATTGAGTGAAGACCCTATGCGCAAAACAAAGTTGACAATGGTTTTTATGACTTCAAAAATATTCCCTCTCTTTCATAGGTTTTATTTAGGTAAGATATTCCCTTTCACTTCATCATCCATGACTTTTCCTAGCACACTTGGTGTACTATTTTCATAACCTCCAATTACTTCTAGTTTATTAACCCAGCCTAGGTATTTTGTAGAGTTTCCATATTCTTTCTAATTATAATATGTTTGGACTAGGATATAAGTAGACCTTGTTAGTGTTCTATGGTTCACCCACAATACCCTCATATGATTCCCCTAGTGTCCTAACCAACAATGGTCTTGTGGTGAAGATGTATATGTAATAAACCTTCAATGGGTTTGCAGAACAATTTATTATTTCTCTTCCATATTCACGTCCTACAAAACCCTAATTCTATCATTCCTCTAGTGCTCTTCATCCATCTATGAGATTCATCCACTAAAGTATTTTCTAACTAATATGGACAAAGTCAAATATCTAAAATTCTAGAAAATCTCAAAATTGTCTTCATAATCATATTGTAAGTAAAGTCCCTATCAGAATGAGCAAGTTAATAAGTGAACAAACATAATGCTTTATATAAAATTTTCACCAAATATGCTAGTAATTTTGTTGAAAGGTATAGTTGTGTCTTATGGATGAAAATTTTGTCATCAAAATTTTCCCTACAAGTGTTGTCCTATTTCAAATCATGCAAGTTTTAAAATTGAAATCTTGCTTAATATAGATGAAGTCGAATAATTAAAATTGACCCCCCTATTTGTGGGACAAGGGGGCCTTACTCTTAATTCCATAGAGGTGTACATACCCTAAATCCCTATGGATTTGACCGCTAACCTATAACTATTTATTTTGAATTTGGAATGAATATCATAAAATACATTTTTAAAAATACAATTGTCTCATCTTCCTACAATTTACGAGTCCACTCTAAATTGTAAAATACAAACACTTATCAATATAATAAAAAGAAACTACTCCTCTGTGAAATAATCCCATATACTGATTACATTGTTCAGACTTATTTTAACTACCACCTTACGGAATATCACAAGTGATCCAAATTTATGCATGAACGAAATGAAAGAACATGTACATAATCATAATTAGAGACATTTTGCAAAGATAATAGAGATACAATAAATGCATATTCTATTAAATGACAGAAATAGAATAGGCTGTAATACAATTGCTAGAATGGTGGTAGCTATCTCTGAGAAGAGATGTGGATGCTACACTCATTCATGCCAATATGAATACAAAATGAGGCCAAAGAGGCATATTTATAATAAGAATGAGGGTGAGAACCCCAAAAGTCCAAAATGTAACCCTAGAAGATGAACCATCATAAATTTTGCAGCCCCAAGGTGGTAAGTTGAACAGTCAACTTCACACGGTCATAACATTTGCATACGATCTCTGATTTGGGCATTCAATAGCTCATTGGAAAAGTCTATATTTAAGATTTACAAATTTTGATAAATCAAACACATGTTTATGGCAACTAGTTGGCCCCCAAATCGCCAAAAAACATTGTTTAGGGCCTCAGAATGACCTCGAAAGTTTGTGTCCCGAAAAACCAAAAAAAATAACTAGCAAACTGCCACAATGGACAATTATTTTGAGCCAGTGGAATAGGTGGGTGGCCACTAATATCCATCTGGATCAATACTCCCTCCTTAGGAATCAATGGTCTCCATTGCTTCAAATCTCGTATCATATCTCGAACTGTTTGTTGAGTTGATCTCTTGGTGCGACATTTGCTGAAGTGAAGAGGCTTCCTTTCTTTGACATCCCAAGAGGGCTGTAATTGTTGTATGGATTATTTGTTTCTTGATGATCACCTTGAATGTGTGGCCTTGCATCGTAGAGGTACTCATATAGATTAGGAAACAATGGCTTAGTCTTCTTCTTGTGTCTGATGAGCAGAGACACCCTATGCAGAGGGTGTGGAGCTCTCTGTGATCTTATGTTCTCCTTCAGACACAATTGTGAAGAGGAATAATTTTCTGAAGTGGGAGCTTATTTTCCTACCTTGTGAGACTTTGCTAGGTACAACGATCTCTGGTATTCGATATATTTTTCTGTCCAAAGTAGCAATGAAGCTACGAGGCCATGACTCATATACATCATGAAACTTCCACATATATGGATGTCCTAAAAGAACATCATAGAATTGAAGTGGGGCCACATAACACAATACTTCGTCTTTGAAAGTCTTGATTCCATATGATAGGAGGCATTTCTAAGTAATGCAGATACCTCATCCTTGGCTTAGCCAACCAATGTTGTAGGGTTGTGTGTGTGGTGTTGTCGAAAGCTCGAATCTCTTAATGAATTCTATTGAGATTAGGTTCTTTTGGATGCCACTGTCAACAACAAAATGTAGTGGGATTCCCTTCACCCACATCTACGAGTGGAAGAGGCACTCCTTTGCCTCTGACTCTTCAGGATCCTCTAGTTGAATCTATGTGGTAGCAACAGTGGAAGTGGGGTCTGCATCAATGATCTTGCTCCCATTGTATGTGGTTGTGGCATTGGGTTCAGAATCAGAATTAGGATCTGATTCTGAAGATTTGATCTTAGGCACTAATGATTGCTTTGAGCAACATTCATCAGTTTTGTGCCAAGCGATTTTATGAAATTCACACCACTTCTTGGTGTCCTTCTTTGTATTTCCATCCCCCTTATTTTCTTGTGGTAGGGACTGGTTGTCGTTCCCTTTTCCTTTGTTCTATGGGCTAGGGTTTACCTTTCCTTCCTTCTGCAGTGGATTCGCAGGTCCAATGTCTTGATTGTTCTTTTGTTGAAATTTCTCCTCGATTTTGATAGCATACTGATAGGAATATCCAAGTGAAGAGATCCCAAGGAAGTCCATCTCAGTTTGGATGTCCCGATGTAGACCACTTGTTGATGTATTTGTAACTTTGGAATGTATTCACTTGTATATTTTATGTATTGTACCGCTTTGTTTATTCTGAGAAGTATCTTTAATGTAATTGAGTCATTTCATGCCCCAATTTTCCTATTGTGAGATTCAATACTCTAAACAAGTCATGTAAACTCATTGAGGGTAAACCTCTTTATTGATCAAGGGTTAAAGTCCCCACAGTTGTGGGGCCCTAGGGTTATTAGACTCTCATAGAGAAGTCAGCCCTAGTGAGTTATTGTCAACTCACGAATTAGTATAAATAGAGAGTGAGCCTCTCTATTTAACACACACTCACTCATACTCACTTGTAGTGCATAACTGAGAGAGAAAGAAGAAGCTGGGACAAGATATAGAGAGACTACTACTGTCAGGAGATCATCTTACTATTTTGGGTTTTACGTTTGGTGTTGATTCTATCTCTAAGGAATTTGTGGGGTTTTCTCCTTTATGGTTTCCCTGAGGAAAATATTTTTGTCTATTGTCTCTTATGTTTGATTGATGTGCTTGTTATTCTCTTAGTTAAAGATCCTAAGATAATGCTAGCTTAAATGTTAAAAATCTAACATTGTATCAGAGCTAACCAGAGAAGAACACAATGTGTAGCTGGAAAAACTAGGGAGTCCTACTTTTTGGATCTCTCCCCACATATTTTCAACAAAAAAAGGTTGGGCTTACTCCCCTCTCTACTACGCATCATTCTGTCGAAACAAAATTTGATTCTGAGCATTTTCAGTTTTTGACCCAACACTACTGGTGAAAATTAGAAATTTCCACAAAAGTGGAATTTTTTAGTTAGCCTAGGCCTGGATTGATCTCCTCCCCAAAATCGAAGTTTAGAGATCAATATCAAAGTTTTTGGTTGCACAGAACTCCGGAAAAGTCAAACCCTAATCTTCTCCTGAACCAAAGAACCAGTTCTGCAGAAATTCAGCTCCAGATCTAGTTTTGAAATCTTAACCTGGTAAGACCTAAATATTTGGTATTTCCATTTGAGGTTCTCAGTTAAGATGTCTCACCATACCAAGCTTGATGAAAATCTTGAGGGAGATGATAACTTTTGACCCTGGAAGTATAGGATCTCCCTAGTCCTAGAAGAAAATGAGTTGGACTCTTACATCACTGAAGAGGTTCCAGTTCCACAGGGAGATGAGGCTAAGGCCTTAGACAAGAATAAATTGGTCATGGATAAGAGGATTATTGCTAATTCAATCAAGGATCACCTCATGCCACAGGTGTCCTCCTTAAATACACCTAAAGCTATGTTTGATGCCCTGACTAAACTGTTTGAAGGGAAGAACATAAACCAAAAGATGACTTTGAGGAACCAGTTGAAGAATGTAAAGATCTAGAATGAGGAGACAATATAGTCATACTTTACAAGGGTCTCCTAGATCAAAGAACAATTTGAAGCAGTGGATGAAGAAGTAGACAATGCAGATATTTTAATGACCACCTTGAATGGCCTCCCTAGGTCATGGGATTCTTTCATCCAAGGAATCTATGCTAGAAAAAAAAATCAAGTTTAGTAGACTGTGGGAATAATTCTCACAGGAAGAAGCTCAAATAGTATCTCGAGAAGAAAATATGGGAAATGAAGATCAAGCTCTCATAGTACACTCTAAGAAAAGTAGAAGGGACAATCATCATCAAAAAGATAAGAAATCTCACCAGAAAGATACTTCTATAAAAACAAACAAGGATATATCCAAAATCAGATGCTATACATATGATGAAATAGGACACTTTGCTAGAAATTGTCCCATGAATAATAATGGTTCTAAAGAGAAGAAGAACTAAAAAGAAGACATCATGCTCACACTACAGAGGAAGATGATCCTCCCAGAAAAAGGGTAAAACAAGAAAGTGAAGACTCTTCAAGCGATGAAGAATATGTTATGATCTCTACCCCTCATGGGAATTATCACACATGGAAGCAAAGATTGGATTATTGACAGTGGGGATTCCAAAAATATGAAGGGATTCAAGGAATATTTTGTGAAACTATCAAAAAGGGATGACTACCAATATCCCATAAAAGGTAGTGGTGAATCCTCCTACAAGATATACTCTGAAAATTCTATGAAAATAAAGGATGTCTTGTTTGTACCATGACTAAAGAAGAATCTTCTCTCCATATCAGAATTGGATGCAAAAGGCATGAGGGTTGCGTTTGTAGATGGCCAAGTCCTCATGTGGCCAAAAGTAAATACTATTGATGTGCAACAGTAATTGTAGAGCAAGAGGGAGGATTATACAAATTGAAGGGCCAACCAGAACAACCTTTGGTTCATGAATCAGTAGAGCCAAATGAACTTTGGCATAGAAGGCTTTCACATGTACACTATAGAGCATTACCACTTGCAAGTAAAGCTATCGAAGGACTTCCAGAAATGCAAGCAAAACATGATGGAGTTTGCAAAGGATGTGCGAAGGGAAAGAATACAAAGAAGACATTTACAGGTAGCAAAAGCAAACCAAAAGGAATATTTGAAATCATTCACTCCAATGTATGCGGTCCAATGTAATCCAACTCATTAAGTGGGTATGTATACTATGTTTCTTTCATTGATGATTTTTCTAGGAATACATGGATATATTTCATGAAAAACAAGGATGAAGTATTTAGCAATTTTGAAGAGTTCAAATCCTTGATCAAGAATTATACAGAAAGAAAATCAAGACATTTCGATTAGACAATGGCAGAGTATTTACATCAACTGAATCTAAAGTACTATACAGAGATTCAAGGATTAATAGGGAGTTAACCACTCCATGTAATCCATAGAAAAATGGGGTTGTAGAAAGAAAGAATAGAACAATTATGGGAGCTACAAGGGAAATGTTTCATGATCAAGATCTTCCTTGCATCTATGGGAAGAAGCTGCTTGAACAACTGTGTATGTACAAAACCGTACTCTGCATAAAGTACTAGAGAAAAAGACACTCGAAGAAGTATTCTCCGGCAAGAAACCAAAATTCATCCATCTCAGGATATTCGGCTGTCCAGTGTACATACACATTCCAAAAGAAAAGAGGACAAAGTTAGATCCTTCAGGAAAGAAGGGTATATTTGTGGGATACTCTGAAAGCTCAAAATTCTACATAATATAATTCCCAGGATTCAAGGAGATCAACATAAGTAGAGACATAAAATTCAATCAAGATTCATCTTACAACAAATACAAAAAGAGACTAGTTGAAGACTCTGAAGAAACAAAAGTACCCAGAATTCAAGATACAACTATGAATGATGAAAATCAAGATGAAGATCAAGAAATAGAAGAACCCTAGGAACCTATAGATCCACCCAAAGAGAAGAATCCTCACAAGAGGAAACCTTCATGGGTATGAGAGGATATCCAAGGTGTAGAAAGATATGGGGCTCCAAAACAAGTGCATGGAGAGAAGAAAAGAACCAGGTCCTTCTCTGGCTATGTAGCACTATCGTGTGACTTCAATGATAAAGAACCTTCAAACTATGAAGAAGAAGCAGAGAAGAAATAATGGAAGGATGATATTATCGAGGAGTACCAGTCTATCATGAAGAATGACAGTCTGGGATGTTGTCCCAAGACTAGAGGGGAAGTCTATTGTGACTTCCAAATGGATCTACAAGATCAATAATGTTACAGATGGAAGCATAGATAAATATAAAGTAATATTTTTGGCTCATGGATTCTCCCAGAAAGAAGGGACATATTATGAAGAGACTTTTGCACCTGTAGCCAAATACAATTCTATCAGATTAGTACTTGCTCTGGCCGCAGTAACGAAATGGAAGATACACCAAATGGATGTCTAGACTGCTTTCTTGAATGGTTTAGTAGAAGAGGAAGTGTATGTAGAGTAACCACTCGCTTTTGAGACACATGATACAGAGTCTCACATGTGTAAATTGAAGAAATCCCTATACGGTTTGAAACAGGCACCCAGGACATGGTACGATAGAATTGATGGCTTCTTATCCAGTTTGGGCTTTACCAAGAGGAAAGCAGATTCCAACATTTACTACAAGGTTGAAGAAGGGAACCCAGTGATACTCTTACTATATGTAGATGACCTGTTTGTAATAGGCGAAGATGGGTAGATTACTGATACAAAGAGGAAGCTTGCTGCCGAGTTTGAAATGAAGGACTTGGGTATGATGCACTACTTTCTAGGTATGGAGGTGTGGCAGAATATGGATGGAATATCCCTAGGGCAAGGGAAGTATGCAGTATGATCCTGAAGTGGTTTGGGATGATGGACTGCAAGGCCATGGCCACACCTATGGCATCGAACCTGAAGCTATTGAATGATGCTTCAGCAGAGTTGGTTGATGCTACAATGTATTGTTAGATGATTGGGTCCTTGATGTACCTGACAAATACAAGATCAGATATTTGCTTTGTTGTGAACACATTCAGCCAGTTCTTGACATATCCTAGACATGTTCATTTTATTGTTGCAAAGCATATTTTGAGGTACCTAAAGGGTACAGTTGATTATGGCCTCAAGTATGAGGCGAATCAGAAGATTAACCTAAAAGGTTATGTTGATTCATATTGGGAAGGCAATGCCATTAATAGGAAGAGCACTTTAGGGTGTTGCTTCAGTGTGAGATCATGTGTAATCTCTTGGTTTAGTAGGAAATAGTCTTTTTTGGCACTGAGTACAGCTGAAGTAGAGCATGTCGCAGCTTGTTTAGCTAGTTGTGAGGCATATGGATGAGGAAGCTACTGTCTAATTTGTTTGATCTCTAGTTGGATGCTACTTGTATATATTGCGACACCCAAAGTTGTTTGAAGTTGTCTGAGAACCCGGTGTTCCATGACAAGTTGAAGCATATCTATACCAAATATCACTATATCATGGATATGGTGTAGAGAGGAGTAGTAAATATCTAGTATGTTGCGATGGAAGAATAGATAGCTGATGTGTTGAGCAAGCCATTGGCCAGAGTGAAGTTTGAGTACTTCAAGGAGAAGGTTGGTGTTCTCTAGATTGAGGTTCCCTCCAAAGGGAAGTGATGTTTCCAAGAGCCCTTCTGACATGGATATAGGATTGGCTCCTTACATGATGGGATGTAAGTGCAGACCCATTCTGATGTGACTATGGGATGTGTTCCCACATCATCAGATGTAAGTACAGAGCCATTCTAATGTGACTGTGGGATGTGTTCCCACATGATCAGATGTAAGTGTAGATCCATTATGATGTGACTGTGGGATGTGTTCCCACATGATTAGATGTAAGTGAAGAGCCCTTTTAACATGCTAGATTGGTTCCTTGCATGGTTAGATGTAAGTGTAGATCCCTTCTAACATGCTAGATTGATTCCCTGCATGGTCAGAGGTAAGTCCAGAGCCCCTTCAACATGTATGTTGGATTGGTTCCTCACATGGTTGAATGTAATTGTAGATCCTTTCTGACATGAATGCTGGATTGGTTCCTCTCATGGTCAAATGTGAGTGTTGGGCCTTTCTGACATGGATTTAGGATGTGTTCCTCCCATGGTCAGATGTGAGTGTTGGGTGTTCCTTTCTGACATGTATGCTAGATATGTTCTTCGCATGGTCATTTTTAAGTGTTGGGTGAGCCGTTCTAACTTAGGGTCAGATATAAGCATTGAAAAAGACCTACACGAAGGCTAGGCCTACAACCAGCATGAAAAAGAGCTGGCTCTGTAGAACTTCTTATGATGAGAAGAATTGAGAGATAGCACCGGTGATGATCCAGATCTAAGGATGATCCAGATCCAGTGATGATGATCCCATGATGATGATCTAGTGATGATATAGATGTAGTGTTGATCCATATCCAAAAATGAAGATGACTTGAAGATGAAGAAAACTTGATAATGATCCAGATGATACAGAGAAGAAGACTTGTGATGATAAATTGTGTTGAGAGAATACCTTCCAAGTTAAGAGGGAGTGTTGATGTATTTGTAACTTCAAAATGTATTCACTTGTATATTTTATGTATTGTACCTCGATGTTCATTCCAAGAAGTATCTGTAACGTAATTGAGTCATGGAATGCCCCTATGTTCCTATTGGGAGATTCAATAATGTAAACAAGTCATGTAAAGTCATAGATGGTAACCCTCCTTATTGATCAAGGGTTAATGTCTACACAGTTGTGGGGCCCTAGGGTTATTAGACTCTCCTAGAGAAATCGGCCTTAGTGAGTTATTTTAAAGTCATGAATTAGTAAAAATAGAGAGTGAGCCTCTCTATTTAATACACACTCACTCATACTCAGTTGTAGCGCATAACTGAGAGAGGAAGAAGAAGCTAGGACAAGAGAGAGAGATACTACTACTGTCGGGAGATTATCTTACTATTTTGGGTTTTACTTTTGGTGTTGATTCTATCTCCAAAGAAGTTGCAGGGTTTTATCCTTTATGGATTCCCCAAGGAAAATTTTTCTGCCTATTTCCTCTTATGTTGGATTGTTGTTCTTGTTATTCTCTTAGTTAAATATCCTAAGATAATATAGCTTAAATGTTAAAAATCTAACACCACTGCGATATTTTAGAATTAGGTGCCTCTCAGAGTCCTTGATACCCAGCTTTGTGTGTAAGGTATGAAATTTTTTGGTGTACTTCGACACTATCTGGTCCCTTTCTTGATCCAGAATGGTCCATTTTTTGTACTGGTCATCATATTTTCCCATAGGGTAATATTGTTCCTTGACGACATCTATGACAGAGGCACAAGTGGGATTTATCTCAAACATTCCAGACTCATCTGATGAGTTTTGCTCCCAATAAGTACCCCACCAGTTTCAAACATAGGGGACTACCTTAAGGAGCACAAAGGTGATCTTTTCCTTGTCAAAAAAATTGTGGACAGAGAAATACCCTTCTAGAACATTCAACCTATTATATATCGCATCTATATCGTTGTTTACTTCAAATAAAGGAATATCAAAGTTAACTTGTACGTTAAAGGGAATTGCATCCTCAAACCGTCTGCTCATTGAAGATGCACTTACCGTTGCCAACATTCGTAGAAGGATTTGGGTGAAAATATGCATCATATCATTTCTATGTCGCTCAATGGATTCCTCAAGTAGTGACTTGATTGGATCTCCTACTCCATCATCTCTCTTTTTTTCCTCCATGGGAGGTCATGTGGGATGCCGAGAATGATCAAGTGAAACTAGTTTGAGACCAAACTCTCTATACTCGGACCTCATCGAGGACATGCACCGAGAAACAATCAAAGAGCACATTTCTATGATATCACTGATCCAGATTTATGCATGAATGAAATGAAAGAATATATATAGAATCATAATCACAGACATTTTTCAAAGATAACAGAGATACAGTAAACCCATATTCTATTAAATGGCAGAAATAGAATAGGCTATAATACAATTGCTAGAATGGTGGTATCTATCTTCGAGAAGAGATATGGCTGCTACACTCATTCATGCCAAGATGAATCAAAATGAGGCCAAAGAGGTCTATTTATAATAAGAATGAGGGTGAGAACCCCAAAATTCCAAAACATAACCCTAGAAGATGAACCGTCATAAAGTTTGCTGCCCCAAGGTGGTAAGTTGAACAGTCAACTTCTCGGGGTCATCAATTTTGCATATGATCTCCGATTTGGGCATTTAATAGCTCGTTGGAAAGGTATATCTAAGATTTACAAATTTTGGTTTTCCAAACACATGTCTATGGCAACCATTTGGCCCTCGAATCGCCAAAGAACGTTGTTTAGGACCTTAAAATAGCCTCAGAAGTTTGGGACCCGAAAAACCATAGAAAAATAACTAGGAAACTGCCACAATGGACAATTGTTTTAAGCCAGTGGATTAGGTGGGTGTCCATCGATATCCATCTGGATCAATAAGCCCTATAAAATAAAATCTACCAATCTATCAAAAACTATTCTCCAATATCTAATTTTTTTGGTTCTACTTTTTTCTATTGTGTAATAGTTACCACTCTCTCCTTCCTTTAGTAAGATAGCATGGAACTTATTTTAGATTTAATTTATGAGTTGCTCAATCATTTTCTATGTGTTACCCTTTCGTATATCCCAATTAAAGATGCAGTCAAATATTCTGCTCCCCCCACGAGATGGAGATATCTCTACCACCAACTTTCAAAGATTATTCTCTCCTAGAATCTTCTTATGTTCTTGTCCATCCCCAATCCACTAGACATTCAGAAGTGGAGAATACTAGATCCAACCTTCTTCTCTTACATTCCTCTCATCTTGAAACCTTCAATATCTATATGAAAAATGACTAGGATTTTACTTATCATAATTTATGTAAATGGGTGCACTGTATAGCATTGAAGAATGTCAAATCCCTCTCTCTTTTCCATTTTTATCCTCCGACCTTAACCATAACTATGACCCTTCCTGACAATCCAATTGAAATTTTACCACCCTCCCTTTTCTTATGTAATACTCTCATTATCCTCCCACTCTTCGACTACATTGTCACCTAAATTCCAACTGATTTTGGTGGATTCAACTATATGTTGCTTCTTTGGTAATGTGGAATTCATAGACGACATTTTATCCCTATGTCTTTCTCATTTCCTACTTCTCCAGGTACTTCAACTAAATTCTCGTGTTTTGCTAGATAATATCACTACCATTTCTAGTCCTCACATTGAAGTTTAAGTTCGGGAAAATCAATATTACGATCGCAAGGAGAGGAAACACCGCAAAACAAGAATTTGCGATGAAAGAGGAGAAGAGAAAGTTCAAATAATGATTTTGAAACATCTTTTGGTAAGAGGTAGTTAGAGTAATAGTCTATTTCAGGAATAAATTATTATTGTAACTTGCGCTGATAGTTCCTATATCTACATATAACGAGATGTTTCGACTGAGTAGAACAAATTGTCGACTAACAGTTGATAATCTATTAGTAAAACAAGAATTGTAAAATCTTATAAAGATGTTCCAAGCTATGAGAGGATGAAATATATATAGAAAGAGAGATAGAGATAATAGATATCAAGGAGAGAAAAAGAGAGAGATACCAAAACATCAGAGCATGAGATGAGAAAAGAATTCGTTGATTATAAATATGACCGAGAGAAGAGTCTGCATGTTGTGTGCATAGACCAAAGGCGTTTAAGACTTACTCATGCCAGATGAGGAAATCCCTTATGGTTTTTACCTTATGGGTTTCCACGTTAAACATGTGTCTTTGTTTCTATGATAAATGAAGGTCTATCGTGAATGAACGTATTTATGTGTGTCGAGCATATAATGGCATACTAGTATGGAATTTTGATTAATGTGTGCTATAATATATCTATTTTACATGCTATCTACATTTTTAGACAAAACAATATATTGTATTCCTTGATATATGTACGATTCCAATCCTTGGTTTCTGTCGAGTGGTCTACTGATAATGAGATAAGAAAATCCCCTTCCATAACTACAGAAACCTATTTCTTGAAGCTCCCTTAGATATCTCAGGTGATACCTCATCTTTGTTGAGGTGTTGTCGATGGAGTTATAATATTTTGGATCGATATCTTGTGCTTTGTTGATGAATAGGGAAGTATGAACCTGGTTCAACCAAAAATCCTCCAACTAATTCTTACATTGACGAGACCTGGATCATTCTATACATGGATATATTTTGGCACCCAACGAAGCTGAAAATCCAAGATTGGGTTTATTACAAAGCATATGGATTTACATAGGAAGAGAGAAAAGGATCATGACTGAGCTCAATAAATTGGTTATAAATATTCCTTTGAACATACATTCATGATATTTTTTTTAGTGAATTCCCCATTCTATTGCATGAGTGGTTTTCAAACATAGAAACTTAAAAGAAATTTTTTCAAGGCATAGCATCCATAGAGTGAAGTCCTCAGTTGATCCAACGGTTGAAAAGAGTTAGTAATCCTATATATAAGGATGTCAACTTCTGGGTTTATAGTATTCTTGAGGGATATATTATTGAGATTATAGTTGATACAATTAGGCCATATAGTGAAACAATAAGAGAATTCTTTCAGTAACCTTGAGGCTACTATTTGAAATCCTTGAAACTGTGGATAAATATGTTTGTATGTGAAAAATGGATCCTAATAATGTATTTCAATGGATAAATATTTTTGCACAAAGACCTGTGATAATGTCACAAGAACGTTTTTTAGAGGAATGGACCAAAATAAGTTGAGATGTTTCTTATATCGAGAGATACTCAGAAAGAAGGTGGAGGCCTAAGGAGTGTAAGAATATTTTGTTCAGGAAAGAGAAGAAGGACTGTGACAAGAAGACAAAGTTGCAGTGTGACTAAAATAAGGGATTATGAATTGGCACCACATCTCGATAGAGAATAATGTGACGAAGAAGAGGAATATCGACTTATAGAAGAAGAAGAAGAAGAAGAAGAAGAAGAAGAAGAGGTACCATATACAAATAAAGACTACCACATACTAGTGACCCCACATACATATGTAGAACCTGAGGTAAGATCTAAAACACATCACCAAGTGGTTTTTTCGATCATAATAGTAGTAATAGTTGAAATAATTATTAGGGAATTCCTAGTGTAACCTTTGATTCAATAATACCAAGAGTAAACAAAATGGTGAGAGGTGATATAAATTTACCTATATTCAACAAGAATGGATTAGATGACCCTACACAACATTAGTTCCGATGTGAAGTTGCATGGACAGTTTGACAAGTCCAATACGAGGCTATAAAAAGATCCCATATGATCACAACCTTGATAGGTCATGTGATTGACTGGTATATGAAATTATCTGTGGTTCTAGCAAGGATCCCTTATAAATATTTAGATCATATATAGACATGATTTATAGAAGAGTTCAAAAATCCTAATTCTATGTCAGAATGCATTACATAATCAAAAGAGATCAAGCAGTTTCCTACTGAGTCTATTTAGGACTTTGACCAAAGATTTAAGACTATAATGGCCAAAGTAAGTTTCCAGATGTTGGATGTCTAACATAAAGAATGGTTTACTGTGGTGATGCTACCACATATCCGTATTCCTTTGATGAAACAGAATATTGTATCCCAGAGAAAATGTCTTGAGCTCACCATGAAATTGAAATCTTCGACGGTTGGAGGAACTAGTGTGAGAATGATGCAGGTACAATCGCAGCTTGCTAACCTCATGTTGCGAATACAATATATAAAGAAAGGAGAAGAAGTACAAGAGGAAATCTGGTGTACAATATGTAAAATTAAAGGAAATCATAAATATTCATGTCAAACATTCATGAATTATCTTGCATCAGGAACACCAAATCCTACAAATTCACAAGGAATTCCCTAGTGTATAATTTTTCAAACCAAAGTGTTCTTGGGTGTTATAATGTATAAATTAATTTACCTAATATTTAATTATTGATCTAGGATGGTAGGCTTCGAGTTGACACAAAAAATATATGAATGTAGAGGGGTTCCTATGATGTCATGGAAATACTTTAACAAAAAAAAGATCGAAAGATCTTTCAAAATGAAAAACTGAGTCAAACTCCTAAGAAATCAAATATTAAGTTAATTAAACCAAAAGACAATATTAAACTAAATAATTGATAATTCATTCTATAAGTAAATAACTTTAAACTGAACTAATCTTTTCAAAATAGGAAAGTAAGAAGCAAGGAAAACCTAATTAATAAGAAAGTAGAAAACTTAATAAAGAAAATTAAATAGAAAGAAACAAGTAGAAAACTTAATAGGAATATCTTTGAACTATGTCCTACAAGTCTTTTTTAGTGATCACACAGTGAAAAAGGAACAAATTAAAAACATACTAAGGGTAACACATATAACACTGGAATTTACATGCAAATGGATAAATCAATACAAAATCATAAACACAAAACAATACTTTAGTGAAGAGGAATAAAAAAAAAATCAAGAAACAAAACATAATACAGTTCAAGACATATTCAAGGTGAAAAAGAAGTAAGAAACATAATAAAACTTTAATAAATAACCTAAAACACTCTAGCTTTAACTTCAATGTGAAACAAAACTACTATCTAACTATCTCAGTCAAAGCATACTTCAAACATTAAAGAAACAGAACTGAAAATAAAAGACATATTCAAGGTGAAAAAGAAGTACGGAAAATAATAAAACTTTAATAAATAACCTAAAACACTCTAACTTTAACTTCAATGTTAAACAAAACTACTATCTAACTATCTCAGCTAAAGAATACTTCAAACATTAAAGAAACATAACTGAAAATAATCTCAAAACACAATAAAAAATGAAACTATGGAATAAATTACAGACCAAGCTATAGGTTTGAATGGGGTGGTTGAATGACAGTTTAAAAAGGCTATCCAAATGGTAGTGTGCATAGTTAAAATGACAAAAAATAACCTAAATGATCTAATCTTCGGCTGAATTCGTGCAGATGCAGATATAATGCATAAAGACAATAAGTAAACCTACTTATTAAGCAAATTTAACAACGAAATGAACTAAAACAAATTAATAAAGATAAGAAAATCATTGCATGTTAATAAACAAACTGAAATTTAATTTGCATAACTAATAACTTATAATAGATAGAAAATAAACAAAACTAAATTTAAAAGAAATCCATTATATTTTCTTGTAAATAAACTGAATAGTAAACTGGAAATAAAATGACTAAAAGTAAATTCAAAAGCAAACTATGCACGCAATCTAATTATTTAATTATAGAAATAAAATGCATTGCAAAAAACAAATGAGATAATAAAATTAACTGGAAATAAAACTAATTACAACAGAAAAAATAAATAAAGAAGAAAAGGAAAGAAACCTTTGGTTGATGAGGGGCCCTCTGAACAATTAGATGTGGTGCCTAGCTAACTTCTACTCAAATGCAATCTTGAACAACAAAGCATATAGCTCTATATTCAAATGGTGGAACAGAGTTACAATGTTCTTCTCCAAAAACGACTGTCTAACAAATAAAATGATCAACTCCCTAACTCTGCATAAAGAGGTGTTTATATACAGCATTTACAGGGATGAGAAATTTGGCCCTTTGGTGGTCGACTGCTCTCTAAATTTAGTTTACTATTAAGGCATTTAACTAATTGCAGGACAATGCACAGGATCTTCCCTTCTTCAACCTGAATCTGGTCTTCTTCATTGGACATCGTATTTATAGGATCCTTCTTCCTTGCAATAGGTCTTGAGATGCGGCGCACGGCTCCTTCCTTAGCCTAGAAGGTGAATTGGTGGCGAGCAAAGGAGAGCACAGAGGAAATTTTTCTAGAACGTGGGTTAATACAACAACCCAATGCATGGTCTGTTGATGAGGTGTTGACAAAGGAGGCTGCAAGATGATAGATTATCTAGAACACAATATTCATCACCCAGACGCATGGACAATAGGTCATTTGTAAAAGTATTTCACATTTTAATGCCTAAAATCAATTTCCAACATCGCGCAGTCTGGTTAACGATCTGGAGGGAAAGCTGGAGAGTGATCTGCATATGTTGGGCATAGATCTAGGACAAACGAAATGTCCATTTGTTGGTGCTCTTCAGGACTATAGTCTACAGTAACACATTTTAACATCGGGCAAACTACAAACGAGTTTCACACAGCGAGCTAGATGATGAGCTAGGCGTCGAGCTAGACCTGCTGTGCGCATGGCAAGATGAATGCGTACTTGTTGTTAATTTGTCCCAAAAAGATTATATAATCTACAAACAAATATATAAATCAATTAATATATCAAATGTGCTTCAATAATGTCAATTTTAATTAATAAAATCATAAATGGTAATAATAAATGGATTTTATATAAACCTTAAATTCATACATGCCTGAGTTGAATAGTGATCTACGTGTCATAAAATATACAAAACGATAATAAAACATATGTTTAAATGAGTAATTTAATTACCAAAAATGACAACAAATCTAGGGTCAACATTCCCCCAAACCGGAGAAATTCCAGGTCCCACTGAGCAAAAATAAAGATAAAAGATCACACTATCATAGCGAATTTTGAAACGTGAGCCAACAACAGGTATATACATAAGTAAGTAAATTCGTAAGGTTTAAAATTAATTAAACCATGTCCAAAGTAAAAATTTGGGCAAGTTGAACATATGACATGAAAAGTATAAATCACATTTATAATCAAGAAAATTGGTCATTTGATAATTTACATGCATGATTGGGTAAAAGGATGGGATTATCAATAATGAAATGATAAGAAGAATTTCTAGGAATCCACATGAAGGTAAAAAATAATTGCCAAAAAATAAAATTTATAAGTGCTATAATATTACACTATTTTATTCAAATCGTCATTTGGTATTTCATTTGGACCTTCAATCGATTCTTCATATTGATTTTGCTGTAAAAATATGCTTCATGCTATAATCAAGTTCCACTAGTTATATTATCTTGAAAACATTTATCATTTGCCAAAGATATGTTGGTTGTGGAGCCTAATCTTCCAGATCCAGATATATTATTTAGTTGTGATTGTAACCCAAGAGTACTGTACACTCATTCCCCTTGCCTTGGGATTCGGGGCAGCACCCTGAAAAAGGGGGTTCGGGGGCAGTGCCCCCAAGAAAATGGGGGTTCGGGGGTAGAGGCCTCGGAAAAAAATTTTGGGATGTGTGTTGGCCAACAGTATTGCAGACCCATGGTATTGTGTTAACCCTAGAATTTTTCCCATGGTATTTCCCCTGTAAAAGAGAGCATTGTAAATCAACTCTATATGGTATTGTATTGTATTGGAAGAGAGACTATGAGAGCGTGAAGAGGAAGTGCAACAGTTTTGCTACAGGGTGTATCCCTTCATCTTTCTGGACTGTAATAAAAGGACTGGCAAATTTCTTTATGGACATAGCCCATCGTTTGGATGAACCATGTTATATCTATGTCTCTCTGTAATGTTTCAATGTGTTTTGCATCTTGTTTATTGATTTAACTGTATATCTGTTATTGCTCTGCGGTCCTGTTTTCTAACAATTGGTATCAGAGCCAACAGGTCTATTTGGTTGGTAAACTTGCAGGAAAGAAGGGTTCCTGGTTCGAGTGGGAGCAATGGCGAAAGAAGGAAAGTTTAGGGTCAATAAATTTAATGACGAAAACTATCAGTTATGGAAGATGCAAATGGAGGACTATCTATACCAGAAAGATATGTACCTGTCGTTGGGTGAAAAAGAAAAACAGCCAGCGGCTATGAAGGATGAAGAATGGGAGGCTCTTGATAGAAAGGAACTAGGAACAATACGGTTGTGCCTGGATTCATTGGTGGCCTTCAATATTTTGAAAGAAAAAACAACAGAGGGTATGATGAGCGCATTCAGTAATCTCTATGAAAAACCCTCGGCTTCTAACAAGGTATTTTTAATGAAGCGGTTATTTAATATGAAGATTTCGGAAGGTGGATCTATTGCTGACCATTTAAATGAGTTTAATACACTTACCAGTCAGTTAAGTTCTGTAAAAGTGAACTTTGATGATGAGGTTAGGGCTCTTCTAATCTTGTGCTCATTACCAGAAAGCTGGAATAGCTTGGTCATGGCTGTAAGTAACTATGTCCCTTGTTCAAACACTCTTAAGTTTGATGATGTTGTTAGTGTTATTCTTACTGAGGAAATGTGAAGGAAAAGCACAGGTGAGACATCAGATAATGCATTGACAATGGAGAGTAGAGGGAGACAAAATGAGAGAGGAAGGAGCCTAGGAAATCGCGGGAAGTCTAAAAAGGGAAGATCCAAGTCCAGATTTGGAAAAATAGAATGCTGAAACTATGGTAAGAAAGGATATCTAAAGAAAAACTGCAGAGCACTAAAGAAGAAAGGTGAGAGGCAGCAAGAGACTACCTAGGAAGCTAATGTAGCAGGTGATGTGTTACAAGATGCTTTGATTCTTTCATTAGATAATACTAGTGATTACTAGGTAGTAGATTTAGGGGCTTCATGTCATGCTACACCCCATAGGAAATTCTTTTATGATTATGTCCAAGGTGATTTTGGGCATGTGTTATTAGGGGATGATGAACCATGTAAAATTGTTGGAAAGGGTAAGGTACGGATTAAGATAAATAACGGAAATGACTGGTTGCTAAAGGATGTAAGGCACATTCCTGCTATGAAAAGAAATCTAATCTCAACAAGGCAGTTGGGAGATGGTAGTTATTTGTCTACATTTGGAAAAACATGGTGGAAGGTTAGTAAAGGATCAATGGTAATTGCAAAAGGAGATAGGATAGGTACGTTATATTTATGTCCTCATAATACTGATTATTCTATTTCTGTAGCTTCCACAGAAACAGGTGCAACATTGTGGCATCATAGGCTTGGCCACATGAGTGAGAAGGGGATGCAGATTCTCCACTCAAGGAAACTACTTCCATATCTGAAGCAGGTAAGTTTAGAATTTTGTGAGAACTGTGTTTATGGAAAACAGAAGAGATATAGCTTTCTCAGGGTTGGGAAACAAAAGAAGAGTGAAATGTTAGAGGTTATCATATAGATGTATGGGGACCAGCTTAGGTACAATATCTTGGTGGATCTCATTATTATGTTACTTTTATTGATGATGCAACTAGAAAAACTTGGGTCTATTGCATTAGATAGAAATCTGATGTGTTTGATACTTTTAAGAAGTGGAAAGCTTTGGCTGAGAGTGAGACAGGAAAAAGGTTGAAATGTCTCAGATCTGATAATGGAGGTGAGTACTACAGAAAGGAGTTTGACAGTTACTGTTCACACAATGGGATTCACAGAGAGAAGACAGTCCCTGGAACACCCCAAGAAAATGGTGTGTCAGAAAGGATGAACAGAACGATCATGGAGCCTACAAGGTGTATGAGATTGCATGCAGGGTTTCCCTTACAGTTTTGGGCTGATGTTGTAAACACTGTTGTTTATTTAATAAATAGAGGGCCTTCAAGCACTTTGGATGGTGGCATTCCATAGGAGGCATGGATAGGTAAACAGATAAACTACTCATTTCTGAGAACTTTTGGTTGTGAAGCATTTGTCCATATTGATAAAGATTATAGAACAAAGCTTGAGGCTAAATCCAAGAAATGTACCTTTATTGGATACTGGGTTGATGATTTTGGTTATCGCGTATGGGATCTCAAAAATCACAAAATCATTAGGAGTAGAGATGTAGTATTCAATGAAAAGGTCATGTACAAAGATCAGTTGCAGGGAAAGAAAAAAGAAAAGGAAAACACAGAATACACAGTGCTTGATGAAATCAAAGAAAATGAAGTTCCAAAAGCACCAGAAAATCAAGAGCAGCAGCAGGTACCTGAAACTCTTACAACTCTAAGAAGTTCTACCAGCTTAAGTAGACCCCCTGAACAATTCTCTCCTTCATTGTATTATTTATGGATGACTGATTCTGGTGAGCCAGAATGTTTTGAAGAAGCAATGCAAGTAGAAACTAGAAAGAAGTGGGAGCAAGGCATGGATGAGGAGATGGACTCATTGGTAAGAAACCAGACTTGGGATCTGGTTAAGTTGTCTGCAGAAAAAAAGGTGTTGTAGAATAAATGGGTTTATAGGTTGAAGGAAGAAGATGGAGGAAAGAAGCGGTACAAGGCTAGACTTGTTGTAAAGGGGTTTGCACAAAAGAAAGGTATAGACTTTGATGAAATATTGTCTCCTATTGTTAAAATGACTTCAATTAGAACTATTTTAAGTCAAGTGGTGGTAGAATATTTGCATCTTGAACAATTAGATGTAAAAACAGCCTTTCTCCATGGGGATTTGGAGGAAGATATTTATATGCAGTAGGATGAAGAAGAGCTTGTATGGCCTGAAGAAAGCTCCAAGGTAGTGGTATTTAAAATTTGATAAGTTTATGACATAAAAAGGTTATGATAGATGTCATTTTGACCACTGTGTTTATTTCAAGAGGCTAGAGAACGGAAAATATATTATCTTGTTATTGTATGTGGATGACATGCTTATTGCAGGGGTCTAACATACAGGATATAAATGTGTTGAAAAGAAAACTAGCTAAATCATTTGCGATGAAGGATTTGGGTGCTGCAAAGCAAATCCTTGGTATGAGAATAACAAGAGACAAGAAAAATTGCAAATTGACATTGTCTCAAGATGAGTACATAGAAAAGGTGTTGCAAAGGTTTAGAATGCAGAATGCAAAACCAGTCAGCACACCTTTGGCAAGCCATTTCAAACTAAGCAAGAATATGTGTCCAAAGACATAGGAAGAGATATATTACATGTCCAAGATTCCCTATTCATCAGCAGTTGGGAGCTTGACGTATGCCATGGTGTGCACAAGACCAGATATTGCACATGTAGAGGGATTTGTGAGTAGGTATATGAATAATCCAGGTAAAGAGCATTGGAAAGCAGTACAGTGGATTCTCAGGTATTTGAGAGGTACCACTTCTCATGCTTTATGTTTTGGAGGTTCAGACACTGTTCTACAGCGATATGTTGATGCAGATATGCTGGTGATAAAGACAGAAAGAGGAGCACCGTAGGGTATGTATTCATTGTAGGTGGAACAACAGTAATTTGGATTTCAAAATTGCAACAGGTTGTTGCACTTTCAACAATGGAAGCAAAGTATGTTGTTGCTACAGAGGCTAGTAAGGAGATGATTTGGTTGCAGAGGTTCATGGAAGAACTGGGTAAGAAATAGGAGAATAGTAGGCTGTATAGTGACAACTGAAGTTCCATTCATCTTGCAAATAACTTAGTTTTTCATTCGAGGACTAAACATATAGAACTCAAGTACCACTTCATAAGATCTATTCTAGATGAAGAACTGTTAAAACTAGAAAAGATTCACACTAGCCAGAATCCTGCAGACATGTTGACAAAGGGAGTAACCAGAGAGAAACCAAGTTCCTTCTCGGTTTCTATTGGCCTTAAATCATGGAGGTGAAAAGAAGAAATTTTCCAAGTCCAAGGTCCAGCAAGTGCAGTAGCGGTAGAGTTGCTGTGATTAGTCTCCAAGTTGGAGATTGTTGGTTGTGGAGCCTAATCTTCCAGATCCATATATATTATTCAATTGTGATTGTAACCCAAGAGTATTGTACATTCGTTCCCCCTGCCTTGGGGTTCAGGGGCAGCACCCCCGAGTCACGGGGGTTTGGGGGCAGAGCCCCCGAAAAAAAAAATTTGGATGTGTGTTGGCCAACAGTATTGCGCACCCATGGTATTAGGTTAACCCTATAATTTTTCCCATGGTATTTCCCCTATAAAAGAGAGCATTGTAAATCGACTATATATGGTATTGTATTGTACTGGAAGAGAGACTGTGAGAGCATGAAGAGGAAGTGCAACGGTTTTGCTGTAGGGTGTATCCCTTCATCTTTCTGGACTGTAATAAAAGGACTGGAAAATTTCTTTGTGGACGTAGCCCATCGTTTGGGTGAACCACGTTATATCTGTGTCTCTTTGTAATGTTTCAATGTGTTTTGCATCTTGTTTATTGATTTAACTGTATATTTGTTATTTCTCTGCGGTCATGTTTTCTAACAAGATAAATAGATCTATCATAAATAATGAAAAGTAAAAATAATCTAATTTTCCCAATCCTTCCCCCCAAACCAAAGATATGGCATGTCCTCAATCCATAAAAGAGAGAAGAATTGGTTGTTCCGGAAAATAAAAATTAAAGAGTTCTATCATGCTGTTTATTAAAGAAAAAGAAAACTAATTAGTAAATGGAAATGATTCATATATGTATATTCATGAAAAATATAGCATTGCTTAGAAAGACTACTTGAATGATAATAATTTACCCAAAATAATGCCACATGAAAAACTAGTCATCTATGCCTCATTTTAAAGATATCTTGTCATCACAAAATATTTAAGTTTACCCGGAGGATGTGAGATTTATAATCTATGAGTCCCATTTCTAGGAAAATTAAATCCTAGATATGTGTTGAATTAGATGGGTATGCTAAAACCCAACTTACATCCATTCTCAAATGACATGTTAAACAATTGCCCGTGACTTGTTTATTCATAAATTCTAAAAAATCTTCTTTAAATTATCATTGTTTTATGAACTATGTGCATAGTAGTGCATCAACTACATCTATTTGACCTTTTATTTCCCCGCTGCCAGAAGGCTTGTTCAGTACCCCGACAGTTTTACCTTGGTACCATGCAATCATAGTCCCACTTCCAGCAAGCTTGTTCAGTACCCCGGCGGGTTTACTTGCATTTATCGAGCTTCTGCGTTTTGAGTTTTTACTTAGCATTGACTCACTACCAGCAAGCCTGTTCAATACTCCGATGGGTTTTCCTTGTATAATGATATTAAATATATGGAAGCCGATTGGTACTAGAGCATGTTAAGTCTTTCTAAACACATAATTCAAAAAAAAAATTATAAATAAACTTATAAGTCATTTCATAATGGCCATAACCATAGATCATGTCAAAAGAGAATAACTTAATGTCGTTCTTTAACTTTACAGTCCTTCTTCTTCATAAAATAAAAGTAATGTTCCCCACAGACAAAAATTCCACTTACTCTCGAATTATCACGAAAATACTTGAGAGACAAGTTTTGATATTAAGTATAAGATGAACTATTAATCCATAGGTGTAAGATGAGAATACGAAAAATATGATAATTAAAGCAAGTCTATCAAGCAACTGTTCAAAAGAGTAAATCATAAATATACATGTATGAATCAAAATACCAAAAACCATATGAATCATAGAAGAGCTGGTCAAGTATGATATACCAAGGATTATAATTTTAATTTTCACTATAAGCTTCAAATTTCAAAAGTACTACAAGAAAGGTTAAGATACCTGATAAGTGTTTTAACATACTTCCCTCTTCCAAGTAATACTCCATGAGCTACTTATAGATATAATGTATTTGTAATCAAACTGCAAAACCACTTGTTATATGATTCAATTTATTCATGAAGACATAATAAAAAGAAAAGGAGTCTTTTGCAAACAATCTATTAGAAATGACTCTTATTTATTTAAAGAACACACATATTTACATATATACAAGTGATAATAACCCAAAATACTTTTCAAGGGTGAGGAGGAGGAGGAATATCTTCCCCTTCAACTAATTCCATTTCATTCTCCTGCAAAAATTTCTATATAAAATCCTGTTTAGATGTCGATTGATGATAAGGTCTGAGTCTCTGTCCATTTACTACAAAGGAAAATTCTGAGCCATCAATTGTTTTAATTTTTACTGACCTATTATCAAAAGTTGTAACTACTTCGTATGGGCCCATCCAACGAGTAGTTAAATTTTTTTTTAAACTTTTAAACCATGAGTTGAATACTAGTGCCCAATCTCGAGTATTAAACTACTATTGTTTAATAAAACTATCATGCCATAGCTTTCGTTTATTTTGTATTAGCATGGTTCTTTGGAGTGCATCTTGTCTAATCTCATCTAACTGCAATATTTGTTGTTTATGTGATTCATCCGAATTCATGCCTAATTGTGCTTCCATACGCAAAGTTTTAACTTGAAATTCAATAGGTAAGTACTTGTTTTCCATACACTAACTCATAGGGGGTATGTCTAGTAGTGTTTCTCCATGTTATCCTATAGGCCCATAAATCCTTTGGGAGTCTATCTTCCCATGCCTTATGATGTAAGTGAATGGTTTTATGTAAAATGTATTCTAATACTTTATTAGTTGATTCTACCTAACCATTAGTCTGAGGGTGATAAGGTGAATATTTGCAATGTCAGATGCCATATTTCATAGTAACTTGTTTCATTAATTTAGAGTTAAATTGAGTACCTTAATATGTGACAATTTCTCTAGGTACACCAAACCGGGTGAATATTTATTCATATATGAATTCTACCACTGATTTCTCTATATATCTAAACAAATCTTTAGCTTCTACCCATTTGGTGGCATAGTCCGTGTAGACTAAAATATATTTCTTTTTACGAGACATGGGACAAATTGGTTCTACAAAATCAAGAGCCCATTTTTCAAAGGGTTCAATCATGACTTGGGGTTGTCTGGGCATTTGATCAGATGATGTAGGGATACCCATTTTTATGCAACTATCACATCCTTTGACATATTTGGTAGCATCCTTAAAAAATGCTTGGCTAATAATAACCAGAATGTAAGACTTTGTATGCTATCCTCTTATCAGAAAAATGTCCTCCACATGGTCCATCATGGCATGCATGGAGGATTTCTATCATTTCATCCTCCCACATGCATCGTTGAATAATAATATCTAGACCAGTGTAAAAGATATCGTTATCAACTCAAGAATAATTGGAACTATGAACTATAATACGAAGCTTCTCATGTGGGGAAAAATGTTTTGGTATTTTCCTAGTTGCTAAATAATTGGCAATATCTACAAACCAAGGGGTTTGAACAGATACAAAAATTAGATGTTCATCAGAAAAAGTGTCGTCAACTGGTTTAGTACCGTCTTCATGTTGAATACAAGAAAGAAAATTTGCTACTAGATTTTCTTTACCAGGTCAGTCAATGACGGTAATGTTAAATTCTTGCAACAAAAGAAGCCACCGAGTCACTCTACCATTAGTAATTGGTTTATTCATTAGAAATCTAATGGAAGAGTGATTGGTATGTAGAGAAACTTCATAACCTGTAATGTAATGACAAAACTTATTAATAGAATAAACTACTTCAAAAATTCATTTTTCAGTAACAGTATAATTAAGTTCGGCAGGAGTCAAATTCTTACTAATAAAATAAATGGCATAAGGTGCTTGTCCCTCTTTTTGGCTAAGGACTCCTCCTATGGCCGTATCAGAGGCATCGATGGATATGTGAAAAGGAAGGGACCCATTGGAACCCCTAAGTATTGGTCCCACTGATAGTTTATCTTTTAGGATTACAAAATCATTTTAACAAGATTCTGTCCACTGGAATTCTTCATCCATTGTAAGCAATTTAAACATTGGTGCAGCTATTTTAGTGAAATTTTTAATAAAATGGCGGTAATAGCCTGCATGACCAAGAGAGATTATTACTTCTTTATGTGTTTTGGGAGAGGGAAGTCCAACAATTACTTCGATCTTTGCAGGATCTACCTTAATTCCTTGGGAGGAAACACGGTCTCCCAAAACTATACCTTCTATCAGTAACATTTTACATTTTTCATGATTAAGGGATAAATTCATTTGTTGACATCGGTTCAATACATTCTCAAGGTTTTCAAGGGATTCTTGAAAAGCATTACCATAGGCTGTAAAATCATCCATGTACAACTCCACACTGTCATTTATAATCATCCATGTTTTTCTATTACTAGTTTTTCTGGAAATAGAGGAATTCTTTGCTCCTGAATAGTTTCTTGCAGAGGATGGGTGTGTACTGGAACCTTTGGAATGTTCACATCCTCCAAAATATCATCATTCACAAGTTCATTTGAATCTTCTTCTTCTTCATTTGGTTCATGATGGATGACTAATGACTTGGGTTTATTATTCACAACTCTTCTCAATCGTAATTGAATTTCATGTACATGTATAGTTGAAGTAAGGTATGATGGAAGAGTTTGCAAGTCAATGATGTTAAGAGCTTAAGTTGGTTTATTATTATGGTTACGTATTGATTGTTCAGGTAATAATGTTAGTCGAGGAGGATTTGTGTTCTGGAAATGATGAGGTTGTTGTGTGATAGAAGGAACTGGAGGTACAAATCCAGTAGAAATTTGCTAGAAATTTGTTTGATGCTGGGGATAAGGATGATTAGGTGTAGGGACAGGTTGTGACTAAGGATATGGTTTTCCTCACCATCCTTGTGACAAATATTTCTGTTGTTGGAATTGAGGAGGTGGGTACTAAGGTCGCCAATTCAACCAACTTGAATTGTTCCGTTGTTGAGGTGGTTGATACAGAGGATAATAGAGTGGAGGTTGCGGTGTAAATTTATGATATGTTGCTTGATCTCTAGGTTAGCAAGGAGGCCTCCTAGATATTTCAGCTACTTCCCCTCTTTTATATACGGATTTCAACCCAAGAAAGGATGAGAAGTTATCTGTTGGGTGTTTTTCTATACAAATGTGACATATGGAGATGTTGTTTAATGGACATTCCCTTTAAGGATGTTTAGTTTTACATCTGGGACAAAAAATACTCATTGTTGATTGTTCTTCATCCTGCCTTTTCTTAGCTTGTAAAGAATCTAGTTGAGAACCCATTGCTCCTAAGATATCAGTTTTGAAGTTCTCTAACAGGTTTCCTAACTCTACTCTTGTAACTCCACCTGAACTAGAAATGCTTCCTCTTATGTTTCTACTAAAAGGATCTCAAAAAGGTTTTGCAACTTTCCCCTTACTCCTAGAATAATTTTTACACATCTCACCGATTTGTGCAAAATTTTTATGAGAAATATCACCAGCCGCCATGAGATTAAGACTTTCTAATAAGTCCTTAGAGATCCCCTTAAGGAAAAGTGTACGTACTGCATCTTCTTGGAGGTCACTATATTTAGATTTATGTAATGTATAGATGATCCTTTTGAGATAGTCCTCCAAGCTCTCATCTTCAAGTTGTTGTATTTTGAATATATCATGTCAAGAGTCCTTGAGTTTGCAATACTCTTGATATTTTCACAAGAATGAAGTTTTCATATCGTCTGAAGTCCTGATAGTGAATTCTCCTAATCCCATGAACCATCTCAAGGAGGAATCTTTTAGTGTAGAGGGAAAGAGTTTCAATTTGTGAGCATCTTGTAGATAATTATAACTCCTCCAAAGGATATCAAAATCGAACAGGAATGTGTCCAGGTCCTCATTACTTTTCCATAGAAAGTAGGTAAGGAGGAAGAAGGTATGTTTTTCATAGCTACATCCTGCATCGTGTCTAAAACAAGGAACCCAAATGTAGCCTCGGTTTGATTTTCCCCTTCTCCTTCTTCATTTCTAACTTCATCATAATATTTGTTTTATCCCTGTCTCTCCATATAAGCTGGATTTTTAACGTAGATATACCTAGGAGGCTCCTTTCGAGGTGACAATGGGGCATCCCAACGTTCTTCTTCGGGAGAGATATTCCTCTGATCAACCATATTTTTATTTAATCCTAAAAGGATAGTAGGTTCTACTATAGAAGTTTCAATTTGTGAGATAACCGGATCTACTGAGGTTCCAAAGAGAGCTTTCACTTGGGCAGGATCAACAAAGTCAATGAAATTCGGATCTCCTACTAGTGAAAAAGTTGTGTTAATTAGATTTGAAATTAGTGGAGGGCTAGAGGTTTCTAGTGGCTGATACTATTGAACATCCTCAGGAATGAGGTCCTTAGAACCTCTTTCCAAGGTTCCTTTTCCTTCTATGGATTCCTCGATAAGATCTCATGAGAGAATCTCCTTAGGTTTCTGGGTAGAACTACTTCCTATAGGCATCTTGTGATACCTTTCTGCTGAGTTACGGGTTGGGGAATTATTTCCCCTATGGTAGTTAGTAGGGATATTGATAAGTTTTTATGTCTTAACAAATCTACCCTAAGGATCTCTAAGTATGCTCATGAAAAACTTTAAACTAAAGAAAATCTTTGCTACTACTATTGCTGATTTTAGGGTGCCTGTTATAATAGATGTGTAGTTTCTTAACTCTCATCTTACTACTCTCCCGCCACCAACCTATTTGCTAAACTTCATAGGGAATTTTCTCTACCTTACACAACAACTCCTTGACAACGACACCAAAAGTGTTGGGTGTTATAATGTCTAAATTAATTCTCCTAATATTTAATTATCGACCGGGGTTGGTAAGCTTAGAGTTGACACAAAATATATGTGAAGGTAGAATGGATCCTATGGTGTTGTGGAAATATTTAAACAAAAAAAAGTTCGAAAGATCTTTCAAAATGAAAAACCGAGTCAAACTCCTAAGAATTCAAGTATTAAGTTAATTAAACAGGAACAAAATATTAAACTAAATAATTGATAATTTTTTGCATAAGTAAATAACTTTAAATTTAACTAATCTTTTCAAAATAGGAAACTAAGAGGCAAGGAAAACCTAATTACTAAGGAAGTACAAAACTTAATAAAATAAGTAAGTAGAAAACTTAATAAAGGAAATTAAATAGAAAGAAACAAGTAGCAAACTTAATAGGAATATCTTTGATTTTTGTCCTACAGTTCTCTTTCAGTGATCACATAGTGAAAAAGGAACAACCTAAAAACATACTAAGGGTAACACATATAACACTAAAATTTACATGCAAATGGATAAATCAATACAAAAGCATAAACAAAAAACAATACATCAGTAAAGAGGAATCATAAACAAATTCAAGGAACAAAACATAACACAGTTCAATAAATATTCAAGGTGAAAAAGGAGTAAGGAAAATAATAAAACTTTAATAAATAACCTAAAACACTCTAACATTAACTTCAAGGTTAAACAAAACTACCATCTAACTATCTCAGCCAAGCATACTTCAAACATTAAAGAAACAAAACTGAAAAACAATCTCAAAACACACTAAAAACACTAAAAAATGAAACTATGGACTAAATGATAGATTGAACTATAGGTTTGAAAGGGGTGGTTGAATAATAGTTTAAACACGTTCTTTGAATGACAGTTTGCATATTTAAATGGATAAAAATTAACCTAAATGATCTAATCTTTAGTTGAACTTGTGTAGATGCAGATCTAATGCATAAATAGAATAAGTAAACCTACTTATTAAGAAAATTTAACAATGAAATGAACTTAAACAAATTCATAAACATAAGGAAATCATTGCATGTTAATAAACAAACTGAAATTTAAATTGCATAATTGATAACTTATAATAGACAAGAAATAAACAGAACTGAATTTAAAAGCAATCTGTTCTATTTGCTTGTAAATAAACTGAACAGTAAACTGGAAATAAAGTGACTAAAAGTAAATTCAAAAGAAAACAATGCACCCAATATAGTTATTTAATTCTGGAAATAAAATGCATTATAGAAAACAAATGAGATAATAAAACTAGATAGAAACAAAACTAACTACAACAGAAATAAAGAAATAAACAAGAAAGGAAAGAAACCTCTGGTTGATGAGGGGCCCTCTCAGCAATCAGGGGTGGTGCTTGGCTAACTTCTACTCAAATGCAATATTCAATAGGAAATCATACAGCTATTTATTCAAATGATGGAATAGAGTTACAATGTTCTTCTCCAAAAATGACTATCTAACAAATAAAATGATCAACTCTCTAACTCTGCAAAAAGAGGTGTTTATATACATCGTTTACAGGGATGAGCAAGTCAACCCTTTAGTGGTTGACTGCTCTCTAAATTTAGTTGACTATTAAGGAGTTTAACTGATTACAGGCCAATGCACAGGATCTTCCCTTCTTCATCATAGATCTGGTCTTCTTCATTGGACAAAGTGTGCACAAGATCCTTCTTCCTTCCAAACAGTCTTCAGATGTGGTGCACGGCTCCTTCCTTAGCGCAGCAAGTGAAATGGTGGAGAGCAGAGGAAAGCACATGGGCAAGTTTTCTAGAATGTGGGTTAATAAAATAATCCAACATTTGGTCTATTGATGAGGCGTTGACAAAGCAGGCTGCAAGCTGGTGAATTATCTAGAACACAAGCTTCGTCACCCAGACATGTGGACAAAAGGTCATTTGCATAATTGTTTCACATTTTAATGCATGAAATCAATTTCCAACAGTGCACAGTCTGCTTAGCAATCTGGACAGAAAGTTGAATATCAAGTTGGATATGTTGGGCACATATCTAGGATGAATGAAACGTTTCTTTGTTGGTGTGCTTCAGGACTATAGTCTACACTAACACGTTTTAACATCTGGAAAACTACCAATGAGTTTCACGCAGTGAGCAGGATGACGAGCTAGGCATTGAGCTAGACGTGCTATGCGCATGGCAAGCTGGATGTGTACTTGTTATTAATGTACTGTCCCTGTTTTGACCCCATTTGCATGATGTACATAATGTAATTAATCGTGGTGAGGAGCTAAAGGCAAAATCCCCACCATTGATTTGGTTGTGTATGTTTCGGCAATGGGGATGGTTGTCGATGGTATGTCGTGCTATCCGGCACCTTATAATGTGGCATCATGTAAATATGCACATCAAATAAAATAAACCACAACCAACTATGACAGTGCAACATTGAATGAAAAGGGCATGATTCCAAAGGATAAGGGGTGGGGAATGTCAAACCTTGGTCTATGGGGGAGAAACCCATGTTTTACCACCTTGTTTGATTTTTCATTTTCTTCCCTTGTCTCATTCAACCTCTTCCATGTCTTGTTTTGGGTAGTTGGGGAGTTATGGCTGCTTGTGGTTGAGGCAGTTATTGCTCTTGGGAGTGGGGTGGTAGGACTGTCAGTCCTTTCCCACGCGCCCACTCCACCCATGACGGAATTCACTCCTCACTTCCTCCACTAATGGGTGTTCTCGCGGTGTTTGTTCATCTTCCTCATGTAGGAAGGGAGGTCTCGTTTACTCTCATGCCTTGTCTTCACCTTCACAAGTGTGGTCTGGAGGTCGGATTGCTCTCACATAGGGGCACGCAGAGGGACTTTATGTTATTCCTCACACACCAGTCAGGGGATCCTTCATTTTTTTCCTCACGCATAGGGACGGTCGCTCCCTTATCCTTATGCACAGGAATTCTGCATTGGTTTTCTCACGTAGGGAGCGGGTGAAATCATAGCTGTCACTCAGGATTTTCAGGTGCAGGAGCCATTCACGCTCTAGGCTACGTGCCTGTATGTTCTACACCAGTTTTGGTGGTATGTATATGTCTCCTTGTTGATTATGGCCGTGTATGCTGTCTGCTGTGGTCTGCGGTCGTGTTTTCCCTCTATCCATGCCGAGAGTCTGTTTTCTTTCCATTGTTGGACTGTGTAATTTTCCGTTATTCCATTGTGGGACGGGAGCTGTCATATTCCCCACGTTTTGTTGGCTGTGGTGTCCAATTGTGTTTTAGGTCGCTGTGGATTCTTAGTGAGCCGTTGTTTGTCATCAACGATGTCCCTGTTTTGGGACTGTGTATAGTTGCCATCATTTTCATTGTGTGTTGGGCTATTGAATCACCCTGGTTTTGGTTTGTTGTGGATGTAATCATCTTTTGGGTATCGTGGTTGAGTTGTTTTGGCCACGCTAGGGCCAAGAACAACTCAGCAGTGTGGTTGGTCCTTGTACTGTGCTGGCTTGGCCGATCTGCTGAAGGCCTGATAAAACCAATGGTGTTGGTTTGGCTGATTGTGTCCCTTGGATATGTGTAAGCCTGCATTGACCCTTATCCTTGGAGGAATCATGCCAAGCTCGGTGGTGGTAGTGTTGCTGAGGGATTGATGAGGACGCTGGCCTATGGTTGGGTGGAACATTGTAGCGACGTAGCTGGTTGCGGGGTGGATTCTTCATCAAAATATAAGTTACCTTGATTGTTCCATCTCTGCAATTATATTGATGTCAAATGAACTATAATGAACATGTGGAATGCTGGTTTATGTATATGTTTGCTTCCGCTGAATGTTGAATAGCCATGCATCTCTGTGTGTATTATGTTTAAGTAAAAATTAACATCAGCATTTATCCTTTTTATGTTCATGGGGCTGTTTGCCCAGCTATATGTGGTGTTCGTCGCGTCCTCTTTGCCGGTGTAAGGGTCGGGGATGTGACAGAGTCGTATCAGAGAAAAGGTTGCAATAGTGACCTCTATGGGCCATGAAGGATGCAGTGACAGAGGAAGGTTGCTTTCTGCCCAGCAGCAATCAAGAAATTTGATGATAGTAGATGAATGGAAAAATTCAAAATTTTTCTAAGTGTTGACCGTCGGCTCATCATAGCACTAAAGAGGAATAGACTTCTGATGTGGTGGAAGGATTTAGCGTCTGACAGGCCGTCGTTGCGGCTGCCAAAAGGACTAGGACACCGATGCAGCAGTGGATCCGATTGCTGATAGTAGAGAAGGGAAATCGTGGGGATCTTCTAAGCATCTGTTGAATGGAATTACTGGATCAAGAGTCCGCCGTTGCGGATGAAGAAGCAACTAAGTGTCCGACGGAAAAGTCATCCGATCGTCGACGCCGTAAATAAGGTTAAGGCACGGGATCGTTGACTGGTGAAGGAAGTTAGCAATTCGCGAGCCGCAGTTTTGGAATACTAAGTCACTAAGTCTTCCAACAAGAAAGATCGCTGATACCGGAAAGTTCGAAAAATAGTAAAAAAAACAAAAAAAAACAAAAAGTCGTCGATCGAAAGAAATTAGTGTTTGGTGTGCCACCGTTGTGGAATCTAAAGGCACTAGCCTTCTGATGTGTAAAGACCACTGACGCCACAAGAAAGAAAGTTAAAAATTCATATAAGGCCCGGAATCAGAAGAAGAAAGTGTTTCATGTGCCGTTGTTGCGGAAGCGAAAAGCACTAAGTCTTCTGACAAGAAATACTGCCGATGGCGATCACATTATGACTTAGCAGATTCGGCCACCAATCGGAAGAAGAAAGTGTTTCGTGTGCCGCCATTGTGGAAGCGAAAAGCACTAAGTCTTCCGACGAGAAAGACTGCTGATGTCGATCACGTTATGACTTAGCATATTGGGCTGCCAATCGGAAGAAGAAAGTGGTTCGTGTGCCACCGTTGCGGAAGTGAAAAGCGCTAAGTCTTCCGACGAGAGAGACCGTCGATTCTGCGGAACGGTTAGTTGTTTTGGGAGCCGATTCTGCGGAACGGTTAGTTGTTTCGGAAGCCGACTCTGCGGAACGGTTAGTTTTTTGGGAGCCGATGCTGCAGAGGAAATTTGAATTTTTCATGGGATTTCTTAGAGAATTTTGACAGTTTTCAGCAGGACTTTTCAGCTATTTTTCAGTGAATTTTTAGGGCTGAAAAATGAGAAAGTGGCAATGATCTTATGTGCCAGATTGCGCGAAAATCATAGTTTTTCAAAAAAAAAAATGAGGCCGCTTCCCTTGACCCGCCCTACAGTGGCACAGGGAAGCCACAAGGGGGCAAGCCCCCTTGACCCCCATCATCTCCTGAGACAGTCATTCTGATGAAAAGAAAAATTCTATGTTTTGGGCAATTAGTCAAACCCAACATTCATAGAAGATGAATGGTGCATCAAAAATGAGATCTGCAAGTTATTGAGTGTTCCTCGTTGTATGCATTGACTTCGCCTGATAGAAAAATTTTCCTAAATATTCCTAGACTTGCTCCTATAGGTGGCTGAAGTTAGCATTCCGAACCCGAATACAGTTGTGTTTTTTTGCTAAAACTGGTGAAAACCTTCATTTTTAGAAGTAGTGTGATTTTTCACACCCAGGGTCAGAATGGAGCATGTGGATAGGCATTGGAAAGCTTATCCAGTAGGGAACAAGGGAAAGTTACCATAATCTGAGCATGGAGTAGCAAAGTGCTAATGATGGCCACTGGTATCAAATGGACAAGTCTGGACAGTGCATGCCCAGGGGTAGCAAGGACTATGAATTCAACCAGTTGTTGTGTGGAAGAGGAATTCCATGCAGAAATGAAAGACTTAAAAAGGGAAGTTCTCCTTCAAACCCTATCTTCCTGATTATAACTAAATTTCCTAAGTTTTATACCTGAAATGTATGAGGATATGTTTTGCGTACATAGGTTATTGAGAATTATACATTTATAATGAACCACTAATGATAGTTATTGCATTGGTGTTAGCAATAGTGGAAAAACCAACGACAACATGGACCTAGCTGAATATGTTGCTGATGCTGACGAATGTGACTAGCAACCCTATGAAGAAAGGGATGAGGCAACAAGTCCATAACAAAAGTTGGTAAGCAAATTCTGCAATCTCCTGCAAAGGACCAACCAAATTGGTCATGTCAAGGGTGTAAGTATGACCCATGTAGGTAAGAGTTTGCTTATAACAAATTCCATGGAGTGGTAAAGGTAAGATACCTCATACCATGTGGATGTTTGAATATAGAAAGGTGTCATTCATGTATATGTTGATTGAGCTTAGTAACCCAAGGAAAGTAAGCATAGGGCAAATGTCGTGATGTATTGCATGAATGCATTGAGATAAGTGCATGTGATATTATGAATAACTAATGACGAAAATGATGAATCGATGACAATTCAGGAACCATTTCAAAGGTTGTTATGAATGCAGGATAGTCATGATCAATTGGCTGCCAGAAATGCTCTATGGAAGAGCAAGGTGGTATGAATGATACGCTTGTGAAGTAAGGAGTATCTAAATGTTTCATTTAATTGCATGAATGATGTGACTATTCCTTGCAATGTTAGTATGATAATGATTGCAAGAAGTAAATGAGTTTTGGTAATATTAATGTGACTAATAGCTGGAAGTATTCAAATTTTATAAATTCTGAAAATGCTTCAGTGATGGTTGTAGCAATGAAAAGGTTATATGCATCTAGACTTACCAAGTGTTTGGTTGATTGAAGCTCATGTTTCAGGTAGATTATTTTGAGCATGGCAATGAGAGCTAAGACCCTGACCAATGCTAGAATCTACCATGTATGAGAAGAGTCTCATGGTTGTAAAAATAGTTGGTATGTACAATAGGTTGTTAAATTCGAATTGTGAATTTCGGATTTAAGAAATTGCTGACAACTACTAGCCACTATTGGCTTGCATAAGATTGTGTTTGGCTTATTGAAGCTCAGGTTTCAGGTAGATTATTTCGAGCATGCCAGTGAGAGGTAAGACCCTGACCAATGCCAGAATCTACCATGTAAATGAGGCAAACCTTATGAGAAGAGTCTCATGCATTGTGAAAATAGTTGGTTGTTAAATTTGAATGGTGGATTTCGGATTTAAGAATTGATGACTACTACTAATCATTGTTGGCTTGTATGAGATTATATCAGGAGGGACACATGGTAAGTGGGTATACAGGTTATGATAGTAAGCATAAAATTTTAATGGGCATAGTAGTGCTACTTACAAGAGACCCACAATTGAGCAAGTCAATTTTTGTAGTAGATAGAATTGCCATTTCCTATTGAAATTGACTACCAATGACATGGTTGGTTATAGAACAATCAATTTGGATTGTATTATCGGGTAAGGATTTACTGTTTGGCTATTTGATGAATGTGCCAGGGGTACACACTGCAGGGAGACCATGTGTGATCGCCTACAGAAGCCAAACTTCATGGGAAGGTTTTCCTTGGAGATGGGTTTCGGGTGAAACGCCATTGGACATTTTGGAAATGTCTCATATGCACTGCATGTTTGGCAGTAACATGAGTGAGATGGTATAAATTATGTCGGTAAGACGTGTGTGGGTATGAAATGTAAAAAGGAGTTGGGATGGAAAACTGAGGGACCGCTAACTCAGGGAAGGAGCCTCCATTCCTCCTTAACAAAGGAATACTACAACGGCAAATGGATAAGTGTTCTGTGACTCTTGCTAAGAATATTCATGTTTAATTGTTGATTTACATACGTAGAACATGTTTTGATTTAATATCCATTATGACCGATTGCTTGAGTATGAATAGGGCCTACATGGCACACACCGGAGAAGGGTGCACACTTTTTCGATGTTGAGTCATGAAAGGGTTTTCAATATTGATTACACTCTAGGGAGTGGATGCACTCCTGGTGTCTCAATATTTGATAGTGAATGATATGAAATGTGATTACAGCTTTAGAGAAATAACGCTAATGAGTTTGCTTGTATTGCTTCTGTCGACAGGCTAAATAGATGCAATTGGGTGTTGCACCCTAAAGGTAAAGGTAAAAGGTAAAGGTAAATGGGTGTTGTGAGGGGTTGTAGAGTAAGGGTTATTATTGATATAAGTTTGAACTGGTATAAGTGTATGTTGGGCTGTGATATGCCTGAGGATCCATAGTAGATCCTAGACCTGGAAATAGTCATAGTAAAGTTCCAATCCCAGTTGACATGAGGATGTACTGGCTGGACATTAATTATTTGATGTTATGGGGTAGCTAGTGTGCTGACCTAACATTTAAGTCCATAGGAGATCCAAAGGCTTGCAAAGTGAAGTAGGATCCTGTGGATGAATGAGGAAATGCACAATACATATAAGTATTGGATTATTTTGCTTATGAATATGCATGTGTATATGATTTCCTTATGATGTTTTAAGCTCTTGTTCTAGAGATAAAACCGATGAGAATAAACTAAACATGTGAATCTATTCAATGTTTGGATATAGGT
Source organism: Pseudotsuga menziesii (assembly GCA_001517045.1). Taxonomy (NCBI): domain Eukaryota; kingdom Viridiplantae; phylum Streptophyta; class Pinopsida; order Pinales; family Pinaceae; genus Pseudotsuga; species Pseudotsuga menziesii. The sequence goes on along the minus strand of LPNX010761303.1, from coordinate 100,715 downwards.
ATCGCTAGAAGCGAGGACTATGACAACATCCTAGGGGTGCACGTGGACATGTGACTATCCTGGAAAGCTTGGAATGAGCGTCAATGAAAAAGGTGCTAGTGAGACCTTGAGGTTCCTAGCAGTTGAGACAAACCATGTGGAGAGACTCCATAGTTTAGAGGTCTGGAATAGACCGAAGACACTAAGTTTCATGACCAAGAAGGATTGGTCCAACATTCACGGTAAAGTGAAAGAGGCTGAGAGCATGAAAAGCCACAGTGGTGGTTTGGGTTCCAGAAAGAAACAAAAACAAAGAGGGAAAAACTCTTGCTGGTCTCTCTTGCCTTTTGATTATGTGTACATATATTTGTGCATTGTGGAAACAAAATATTGTTGAATGCATGTATGACTGAAAATGGAATGTGTGTTTTGCTAACGGTAAATTGTGAATGTTGGAGTGGTTAATTCCCTACCCAGGAATGGACATGAATGAGCTCATGTGCCTATTGGGGAAGGCATGAAAAATATGAAAGTATCCTTGATGAAGCTTGGACTGTCATGCCAAATGGGTAATTAACTGACTGATTTTAATGTTTATATTAAGCTTGGTCTGATAGAAGTTCAATGGTGCATTTCACAAGTGAGAAAAGTGAAACTAGGTGGTGCACATTAATCATGGCAGCAGATCAAAAGTTGTTGGACTTGGCTGGAAGTCTCCTTCAAATGATTTCCAAGACCCAAGAGAACCTTGGGGAGATGCTCAAGATACAGAAAAGGTAGAGTGAAATGAACCACCATATTTTGCAAGACTCTATTGGTTTGCAAAGGGAGGTGAAAAGCCTTCTGGGAGCAATCGGCAAAGGAAAGGAAGGTGGATCAGAAATGGGATAGTCGTCCAAGCGAACCGATAAGAAACGGTCCAGGCATGAAGACTCAAAGGAAATTGAGCAGGTAAAGATGAAGCAGCCAGTGAGATGCTAGAAATGCAGAGGACATCATTTACACCGGGACTGTCCAATGAGGGAACATGATGAAGGCAATAACCGCAAAGTTCCTAGACTTCGGGATGGGCTGGAAGCTGAGAACCAGCAGGACAATTCCATGGAAGCCGAGGGGCTTGGTCATGAACGTTCAAAGTATATGATCGAACGTGGGACAGATCTACAAAATTTTGAAATTTTGATGTGCAATTGTATATGTATTGTATATATGTAATGGAACACTGAGGACGGTGTTATTCCAAGGGGGAAGGGAATGTAATGTCCCGGTTTTGACCCCGTTTGCATGATGTACATAATGTAATTAATTGTGGTGAGGAGCTAAAGGCAAAAGCCCCACCATCGATTTGGTTGTGTATGTTTTGGCAATTGGGATGGTTGCCGATGGTATGTCATGCTATCCGACACCTTATAATGTGGCATCATGTAAATACGCACATCAAATAAAATAAACCACAACCAGCTATGGTAGTGCAATGTTGAATGAAAAGGGCATGATTCCAAAGGATAAGGGGTGGGGAATGTCAAACCTTGGTCTATGGGGGAGAAACCCATGTTTTACCACCTTGTTTGATTTTCCATTTTATTCCCTTGTCTGATCCAACCTCTTCCATGTCTTGTTTTGGGTAGTTGGGGAGTTATGGCTGCTGGTGGTTGAGGTAGTTATTGCTTTTGGGAGTGGGGTGGCAGGACTATTAGTCCTTGCCCATGCGCCCACTCCACACACGACGACATTCACTCCTCACTTCCTCCACTACTGGGCATTCTCGTGGTGTCTGTTCATCTTCCTCACGCAGGAAGGGAGGTCTCATTTACTCTCACGCCCGGTCTTCACCTTCATGAGTGTGGTCTGGAGGTCGGACTGCTCTCACGTAGGGGCACGGAGAGGGACATTATGTTCTTCATCACACACCAGTCAGGGGATCCTTCATTGTTTTCCTCACACATAGGGATGGTCGCTCCCTTATCCTTACGCACAAGAATTCTGCATTGCTTTTCTCACGTAGGGAGCGGATGAAATCGTGGCTGTCACTCAGGATTTTCGTGTGCAAGAGCCATTCACGCTCGGGGCTGCATGTATGTGTGTTCTACACTATTTTCAATGGTATGTATATGTATTCTTGTTGATTATGGCCGTGTATGCTATCTGCTGTGGTCTACGGTCGTGTTTTCCCTCTGTCCATGCCGAGAGTCTGTTTTCTTTCCATTGTTGGACTGTGTAATTTCCCGGTATTCCATTGTGGGATGGGAGCTGTCATATTCCCCACGTTTTGTTGGCTTTGGTGTCCAATTTTGTTTTGGGCCACTATGGATTCTTAGTGAGGTGTTGTCTATCATCAACGATGTCCCTGTTTTGGGACTATGTATAGTTACCATCGTTTTCATTGTGTGTTGGGTTGTTGAATCGCTCTGGTTTTGGTTTGTTGTGGATGCGATCATCTTTTGGGTGTCATGGTTGAGTTGTTTTGGCCACGCTAGGGCCAAGAACAACTCAGTAGTGTGGTCAGTCCTTGGACTGTGCTGGCTTGGCCGATCTGCTGAAGGCCTGATAAAACCAGCGGTGTTGGTTTGGCTGATTGTGTCCCTTGGCTATCTGTAAGCATGCATTGACCCTTATCCTTGGAGGAATCATGCCCAGCTCGGGTGTGGCAGTGTTGCTAAGGTATTGATGAGCACGCTGGCCTATGGTTGGGTGGAATGTTGCAGCGATGTAGCTGGTTGCGTGGTGGATTCTTCATCAAAAGATAAGTTACCTTGATTGTTCCATCTCTGCAATTATATTGATGTCAGATGAACTAAAATGAACATGTGGAATGCTGGTTTATGTCTATGTTTGCTTCTGATGAATGTTGAATAGCCATGCATCTCTATGTGTATTATGTTTAAGTAAAAATAAACATCATCATTTATCCTGTTTATGTTCATGGGGCTGTTTGCCTAGCTGTATGTGGTGTTCATCGCATCCTCTTCGCCGGTGTAAGGGTCGGGGACGTGACAATTAATTTGTCCCAAAAATATTATATAATCTGCAAACAAATATATAAATCAATTAATATATCAAATGTGCTTCAATAATGTCAATTTTAATTAATAAAATCATAAATTGGTAATAATAAATGGATTTTATATAAACCTTAAATTCATACATACCTTAGCTGAATAGTGATCTGTGTGTCATAAAGTATACAAAAAGATAATAAAACATATGTTTAAACCAATAATTTAATTACCAAAAATGATAACAAATCTAGGATTAACAAGTGCATCACTTGGAGGAATGCTTGTATTTACAGAAAATATTAAGTAAACCTACCAACCTATATTGTAAATTTTGTCGATTAGTGGTTCATGAGGTTAAATACTGTATGGTATATCACTTGTTGTAGGAGAAAATAGTTGACACATATATGATGAAAAATAATGAACATATGCAATTTGAACAAGATCAGGTGCAATACCCTCAATCCAGGGGATGGTATATTTAGAGGTCTAAAACAACAAGGAGGATTTGGTTATGCAAGGGGCTACGTCATTTATTATAATTGTGGTTAGGTTGGACATTTTTCCAAAGATTGCACTAATCCTATTTCAACGTTTTCATATTATAAAGCATTGGACCACGCTGTCAAAGAATTTCCTTAGCTTATTTCTAATTGGTAGGACAGAGACATGGAAACTAGAACCACCTCAAAATTTGAATTCAAACATTTAGAATATTTTCAGTGAACCTCGGGAGCCTAATATTGTTGTCATTATAAGAGGAGGTGTTGCGACTAGAAGAGATCATGAAGCACCATATGGAAAACTAAGAGTTCAACCAACACCAAAAAATAAAGTTCCATTTGATCTCCATAAAGATAAGTAAGTGTTCTTTGACACACATCATGAGTTCATTGATAGAAATAAAGCATCAAATTAAACTATTGTCCCAATATCGAGTGAAGGACCAGCCTTGGAAATGGATCAATGATTTTAACAGTTATTTCAAAGAAAACTGATATAGAAGGTCAGTAAGTTGAATATTTTTTTAAAATTTTTTTAATATTAATATAAGATAAGGATTTTGTGGAATAACTGTCATTTTTAGTCAAAGAAACTCAAAAAAATGTGCAACCATAAAACAAAGTTAACCACATTGGAAAAAGACTAATATTTGTGTGTGAGATAAGAATGAATGCCTAGATAGATCATTATGACATGGATTATATTACTCTGTACTTGGGATCGGATGTTAATATTCTCACCAGACAGACATGGAAAAGTATGGGAAAGTCGATACTAGTATGGTCTCACGTTCAACTGATATTATCCAACCATTCGAAGGCTCTTCCTATTGGCCAAATAACTCAAGTCCCTATCGAGATAAAATAAATCATGCCCTATGCAAATTTTGAATTTGTATAAAATGTTGATTATACAAATCTGTATTATGCACTTCTAATGATTGACTGGGATATTGACAATAAAATCATTACAAATTTCAAGAAGAGGATATTAACATTTCATAATGAATAACTGAAGGTGGTCGCACCAATTGATCCTCTGGAAGGCTAGAGATATGTCAAGTAGGTAAAACATGAAGGACAATATGGATATCTATATCATATCTACAATATAACTTATTTGAGGGATGACTATGTTAATATGATAGCCGATGAAAAACTCAATCTGTGAAGTATTATTTCCTTCCCGTCGGAATCAAGAGAATCTTTGGAGAACTGGAAGAACCGACTACATGAAGTATCAATGCAGAAATGCGCAAGAATCACAATATTTTGCGATGGGTAGGTATTGAGGTATGTTGTCTACCTACCTATGAAGATCTACCTAACTTGGAATATTTTCTTACAGAGTTTGAAGAGAAAGTATTTGAACCATAGTTATTGTTAGCCCTGTATTTTGCATTGAAGGATACACTTGCAAGTTGGTGGGTTGCTCATAAGCAGACTATTTAAAAATAGCATGAACATCGAATATTGATGGAAGTCCAATTTGGAGAAAAGGTTCTCTATACTGGTAAAAAATATAAAGGAATGATTAATCTTGCCGATTATATTGAGTATTATCAAATGACATGGGAGACATCACCATGAAAAGAATGGGTCAACTAGTTCATACACACCTTAGACATGATACCAAGAAAATGATACACCTCAGTTGAAATGCAATGAGAAATAATTGAATGGGAAGAGTTATCTTCCATTTTCACAGATAAATTTGAGTATGCTGATGAAAATATGAGAATTGATGTTCCTTTAAAAAGAATCAAAACTAATATCTTTGAATATATTCATGTTTCAATGAAAAGTTTCCATTATAGCAGTGTGGTCATTCAACATTGGATGGAGTGCTACAATATAACAAGTGAACCTAATGATGATGACCCAAACGACATAAATATTTCTAAATCTGATGGTACTCGAGTAGTAGAGGGGTAAGGCATATCAAGTAACAAGTTTCCGAATCCTCTTAAAATAAAGAAAGTAAATATCGGTTCTCCATAGAACCCTATATTTGTCAATATCAGATACTACTGGGATGATGAGACTGTAGCAAGGATTATTGACTTATTACATAAATTCTAGGATCTGTTCCCCACAATTTTTTTAAAAATGAAGGGAATTGTTGATGATCTTGAAGAAATGAATATTCCCCTGAAACATGATGCCAAACATATCAAAAAAATACCATACAGACTCAATCCAAGATACACAGAAAAAGTCAATATAGAGTTAGACATAATGTGAGATGTAAGCATTATAGTGTTGATGTATTTGTGACTTTGGAATGTATTCACTTTTATATATTATATTTTATTTCATCCTACCCTAATTTTCCTCTAATGGGGAGAGTCATTAATATAATAAATTCAAGTAAATCCATTGATTTTAACCCTTTGTTGTAATTCAGGGAAATAGTCCCCATAATTGAGTTCAAGCTAACCCTCCATTGTAATTCGAGGAAATAGTCCCCACAATTGAGTCTTACTAGGGTTATTAGACTCTCGTAGTGAGTTCAGCCCTAGTAAGTAATTGTCAAGTGGAAATCTATTAGAAATAGAGAGTGAGACTCTCTACTTGTAACACAGATTCACTCAATTGTAGTGCATGAGTGAGAGAAGAGGAGCTCACACAAGTGAGAGAGAGAACAACTGTCAAAGATCATCTTTGTGTTTTTAGGTTTTAATTTTGCTATTGGTGTTCATTCTATCTCTGAGGAAGGTGTGGGGTTTTCTCCTTTATGGTTTCCCTGAGGAAAACTATTTGTCTCTCTTATCTCTTGTGATTATTGTTGTGCATGTTATTCTCTTAGATAATATGCTAGATCATATTGATTAAATGATAAAAATATAACATGGTATCAGAGCTAACTTGAGAAGAAGACATTGTACAGCTGCAGAAGCTAGGGATTATTACTTTTTGGGTCTCTCTCCACATATCATCAGAAAAATGAGGTTGGGATAACTCTCCATTGAAGGGTGCATCTTTCTGTCGAAGCATAATTTGATTGCAGGCATTTTTCAGTTTTTGACCTATCACTGCTGTGGGAAATTAAGGCTTTTCATAGAAGAGGAATTTTTTAGTGAGCCCAGCATATGATTTCTCTCCTCGTCGAAATTTAAATTTAGTGAACAAGATAGAAATTTTTTGTTGGGTAAAACTCTGAGAAATTCAAACCCAATTTGACCCCGGAGCAGAAAACCCTAAAAGACTAAAACTAGTAATTTTGGTGCATTCACTATATCTCGATATTGGAGAAGGTTCAGGAGATAAAACTCTTATAGGATGAATATAAATTCCTGATGTACCCTTTTTAAAATTTTCAAACTCTGATTCGCTATATTCTGGGAGATATTATTTCTCCAAATTAGGGTTCCATCCTCTCCCTAGATTCATCCCTAAACAAGAAACCTAGGAAAAATTGCTATATCTATGCCTACAATGGTCCAAATTAAATTTTTGAAGATGTTACAGATATGGAAAGGACTTTAATTTATTTGGTTAAAGTTTCAAACTCTAAAGGTGAAATAGTGACACGTGGAAGTATGTACAAGTTCACTATTGTGAACAGTCCTGAAATACGTCACCTTGGGAAAACACTCATAAGTCCCAATTGGTGAAACCAATTCTGCTAAAACATGCGGTGTTGGAAAGTGGAAATATGAGGATACCTCACTGTGATTTTTAAGACACATAGGATAGGTAATTTTGAATATATTGTAGAAGCAATATGAGGCAATTCTGCAGAAAAAATTGAAGAAAACTAGGGCATCAGATATTTCGCAGTTCTGATCGTGGTTTTGGGAAAATTAGTATGCTGATCAGCTCACCTTGAGGAGGAGCATATTTCTATCCAATTAGATATAAAAGATTCCATGTTTTGAAAATTATTTTTTCTCTAACAAACCCTAGATCATCCAGATCCAGAATGAGGATGGACACCTCAAATCAATAATCTAATATTTTACTACTTACATTTGATGTTCTCATTTAAAAATGACCTATCACACCAGCTTGATGACAAGCTTAGTGAAGATGAAAAATTCCAAGTATGGAAGTATAGGAACTCCATGATCCTTGAATAAATTGACCTAGATCAATATTTCAGTAAGGAAGTACGAAGAGCCATAGGAGATGAGGCTAAGGCTGGAGCCAAGAGAACCATTGCAGATTCTATTAAAGATCATCTTAGCCCTCATGTGTCATCCTTGAAGACACCAAGAGGAATTGTTCAATGCTATGACTAAGTAATCAAATAAGAATAATATATAGTTCTAAACACATTGAATAGGCCTCCCAAGATCATGGTATTCATTCATTCGAGGAATGTTTTCCAGAAGGAAGTGATTACCTTTAGCAGACTCTGGGAAGAATGCACAAAAGAAGAAACTCAACCCATAATAAGAGAAGAGAATATGGGAGAAACTGAAGATCAAGCTCTCACAAATATTCCTCAATCTTTGAGGAATATGAAGGACTCAATTCTTGAAGAAACTCTTATCCATCTTAGCATTTGGATAAGAAATGTTGATGTTATGAATGAAGAAGATGATGAAGTTTAAGGCTGAAGAAGGATTCTACCCACGAAAAAAATAAATATAAGTATTTGATTTGTCTTTTCCTATATATCTACTTTTTTATATGACATTGTTTAGTTGTGAAATGTATTATGAATGATAGAATAATGAATAGTATACTACTAATATGCATGTGATGGGTAAGTATCCCATGATGCTATGCAACACTACATTACTACTTATCTAGAATGAAACCTCTTCGCTGACGTATTGGATTAGTGCACAATCTCAATGATGTCATGGTAGAGATGGAAGGAATCTAGAATGTTTTCATGAGATATGGATGAATGTTGTATTGGATAAAATAGTTACATGATTATATATTTATGCATAAATAATTTTCCATTATGAATATTCCGTATAAAATCTTTCTAACCATACAACTGGTGCATTTGACTTGTAGGAAAGATCGTGTACAAATGCCTACAAGATAATAAGGATGAGACTCTTTCTAAAGAACAAGTGACAATAGTTCAAGAAATAATACAAAATGAAGAATAGTATGATGAAACTTCAAGAGACCTCAAACACAATCTAGTTATGTTGAGTGACATTAGTGATGCAGAGCCTTCTATCTATGAAGACGTAGCCAAGAAGAAAGGAAAGGAAAACACTAGTTCAAGAAGAATCATGTCTAGGATTTGATATTGAGACTTGAAAGGAAGTCTGTAGTGTATTCCATATGGATCTACAAGATCCATCATGCAGTACATGGAAACATCATGGGATATAAGGAAATATTTGTAGCACGAGGCTTCTCACAGAAAGAAGACATAAACTACGAAGTGCGGCCACTGGGAGTTGAGGCACATGACATGAAAAGGTTCAATATAGACAATCTTGGTATCCAATGACCCTAGATGGATACATAGAATAGTAGTATCAAAGGAAGCTACTTGTTACTCCAGTACAGAATGTTTCAATGCATAGAGTACAAAAGGAAGAGGGAAAATGAGGCTCCGCTTCAGAGGGAGTGACTACAGAAGATCATGAGGTTCAACATGATACAATGGGATGGATAGCTTACTGATGCCTCTATGCTTTACTAAGAGTAAAGCAAACTCCAACCTTTTATTCAAGGTTGAAGGAGGAAGACCCGTGATGCTTTTGTTATATGTCAATGATCTGTTCCTGATAAGAAAAGTGGAAGTCATTAAAAATGCAAGAAGGATAATTCTTTCCAAGTTCGAGTGAAAGGAGTTGGGAATGATGCAAAAATTTCTAGGCATGGAGGTGTGGTAGAGTATGGATGAAATATCCTTTGGAAAAGGGGAGTATGTAGCAGATATCCTGAAAGGTTTGGGATGATGGACTATAAGGCCATGACCACACCTATGGAATCAAGCCTGAAGCTATTGAGTGATGATTCATCATATTCAGTTGATGCTACAATGTATCATCACAGGATTGGGTCCTTGATGTACTTGATGAATACGAGACCAGATATTTGATTTGCTATGAGCACATTGAGCGAATTCCTAACGGATCCGAGACATGTTCACCTAATTGCTGCAAAGCATATTCTGAGGTACCTAAAGGTTACAATTGATTATGGGATAAATTATGAGGTGAATCAAAATATTAACCTGGAATGTTATTTGGATTCGGATTGGGAAGGAAGTGCCATTTATAGGAAGAGCACTTCAGGGTGATCCTTCATTGTGGGATCGAGTGTGATCTCTTTATTTAGTAGGAAGCAATCATGTGTGGCACTGAGTAGAGGCAAAGCAAAGTATGTCAGGACTTGTTCAACTAGTTGTGAGGCAGTGTAGCTGAGGAATCTACTATTTGATTTGTTTGATCTCTACTTGGATGCTACTTACATATATTGTGACAACCAGAGTTATGTGAAGTTGTAAGAGAACCTGGTGTTCCATGACAAGTTGAAGCATATCGAGATCAAATATCACTATATCAGGGATATGGTGCAAAGAGGAGTAGTGAAGCTCTAGTATGTTGCGACAGATGAACAAATAGCTGATGTGTTGACCAAGCCATTAGCTAGAGTGAAGTTTGAGTACTTTAGGGAGAAGCTTGGTGTTCTCCAGATAAATCTTCCTTCCAAGGGGAAGTGATGAGTCAGTGTTCCTTTGTGATATGGTGGTAGGATCGGTTCCTCCCATGGTCGAATGCAAGTGTTGTTCCTTTCTGACATGGTGGTAGGATTGGTTCCTCCCATGGTCAGATGTAAGTGTTTTTCCTTCTTGACATTGTGGAAGGATTGGTTCCTCTTATGGTCATATATAAGTGTTGTTCCTTTCTGACATGGTGGCAGGATTGGTTCCTCCCATGGTGAGATTTAAGTGTTGGGGCCTTTCCCTAGATGGCAGTAGGTGTGTCCTACCATGTCAATAGATGTAAGTGTTGGAGCCTTTATTAGATGGTAGTAGGTGTGTCCTACCATGTCAATGATATAAGAGATGAAGAAGAAGACCTACATGGAGTCTAGGCCTACAACCAACATGAAAAAGGGTTGGCTCTGTAGAACTTCCTATGACGAGTAGAATTGAGAGATAGCACCATTTTCTCGAGATAGCGGGAGTAGTGATGATGATGGTGATCCATATTTGATGATGATCAAGTGATGAAGACTTGTGTTGATGAAATGTGTCAAGAGAACACCTTCCTAGTTAAGAGGGAGCGTTGATGTATTTGTAACTTCAGAATGTATTCACTTGTATATCTTATATTGTATTTCATTGTACCCCAATGTTCCTCCAACCAGAAGCGTCATTAATATAATAAAGTCATTGAGGATAACCCTCCGTTGTAAGTCAAGGAAATATTCCCCACAATTGATTTTAGTATAACCCTCATTTGTAAGTTGGGGAAATAATCCCCACAGTTGAGGGGTACTAGGGTTATTAGACTCTCTTAGTGAGTTCAGCCCTGGTAAGTAATAGTCAAGTGGAAAACTAGTACAAATCAAGAATGAGACTCTCTATTTGTAACACGCACTCACTCAATTGTAAAGCATGAAGAGAAGAGAATATCAAATAAGTGAGAGAGAGAACAATTGTCAGAGATCATCTTTGTGTTTTTAGGTTTTTTCTATTGGTGCTCATTCTGACTGTGAGGAAGTTGCGGGTTTTTTTGCTTTATGGTTTCCCTTAGGAAAACTCTTTGTGTCTCTTGTCTCTTGTGATTATGGTTGTGCATGTTATTCTCTCAGATAAGATCCTAGATCATATTGATTAAATGATAAAAATATAACATATAGAACCTGTCAACGAATTAAAATGGATTGTTCCTACGGTAGCGCAAGATAGAAAAACTGGTGAAGTTTGTATCTGTGTCGACCTGAGGAACTTGAATGATGCCTTCATGCATGATCCATTTTTGACCCCATTTACAGATGAAGTGTTGGAAAGCATCTGAGGTCTAGAAGTATATTCATTTATTAATGAATTCTTTGGTTACCATCATATCAAGATTGCAAAGGAATATCGATACAAAGCGACCTTTGAGATATAATGGGGATGCTTCTAGTATACGGTAATGCCCTTGGGAGTCAAGGATTCTCGTACTATTTTCTATAGAATAGTCATATCTTCTTTTAAACATTTCATCCACAAATTTCTTGATGTATAATTTGATGAATAGACAGTATATCGACTAGTAAAATATCACATTAGGAGTCTCAAAATGATGCTCTACTAGTGTAGACAATTCTAGATTCCCCTTGATATAAAGATTTGCATTTTTGTGCCCCTTTTGGAATCTTGTTGGGTCATGTGCTTTGTTGAGATGGAATATTGATGTATCTTTCCAAGATCATGATTATTTTCAACCTACATCCACCCTCGACTCTAAAAAGGTTGAGAACTACCATGGTACAAATGGGGTATTATAGAAATGTCATCAGAGGATATGAAGAGGTTAAAAATCATATGGAAAAATTGTTGAATAAAGATGTCGAGTTCCAATGGAATTATCAATGTTAAGAGAGTTTACATGTTATGAAAAATAGGATGATTACAACACCTATATTCGTATTTCCATACTGGAAAAATAATTTCATGTACACGTTAATGTGTCATTTGTCGTGCTTGGCATTGTGCTTACATAGCCAAGAGACAGTTCTATTGATCACCTTGTTGCATTTTTCAGATGAAAATTGTTGATGTTAAAAAATAATTATACTACTACTGAAAGAGAAGGACTTGCTATAGTATATTCTCTCCAAAATTTTCAATGTTATCTGTTGGGAGGACACTTCAAAATGTATACAGAAATTCTTCATTGGAGTATATGGTTAATAAGCCATTGTTGGGGGGGGAGGGGGGATATCTATTAATGGGTTCTTCTATTTCAAGAATTTCACTTTGAGATTATTGTCAAATCATGTTGACCAAATTCAAGACCAGGCCATCTGTCGAGGTTATAAAGTGGAGAAGAGCATGTAAGTCTCGGCGATAATCTTCCTGACACACAACTGTTTGCATTTAAGTTGATTGGTGATCACTACAAAGATATTATACATATTTTAACTACATGATATGTACCAGAAGTATTTACTACATCACAAAAGAACAATTAATTGTAAGACATACAGATTTCCAGCTGATCACGGGGAAACTATATACGATGGGAGAAAATGAAATACTTTATCACTGTGTTTTGGAACATGAGCGACCATTTTTATTAAAAGAAGCACATGCTGGTATCGTAGGAGATAACTATGCAAGAAAAATCATAGTGCACAAGTTGTTATAGGTAGGGTTGTGGTGGCCTACTATTCACATAGACACTTGAGATTATTGTCAGAGATGTGAGATTTGTCAAAGAACTGAAAAACCATCATGATGAGATGTGATGCCACCGGTACCACAAGTGACTTTCCAATAATTTTATAAATGGACAGTTGACTTTGAGGTCCCCATTAAACCACCAAGAAAATGGGTCGGTGCATGTTACATAATCACTATCACAAACTACTTAACTAGATGGGTTGAAGAAGCACTAGGAAAGGATTGTATTTCTGTGACTAGTGTAGTATTTTTATTTGACCATGTTGGGACCTGATTTGGATGTCCACATATTTTGGTAAGCAATCAAGGTACACCTTTTGTAAATCAATTGCTTCACAAAATAACTAAGAAATTCAGATTCAGTACATAAAGACACCACCATATAACCCACAAGCGAATGGTGCTATTGAATCATTCAATAAGGTTTGGAGAATGCATTGAAAAAATTATGTAATGTTTAGAGGAATGATTTGGATCAGAATATACCTGTGGTATTATGGGATTATCATACAACATGTAAAAAGTGAACTTGGCAACCTCTATTTAGATTGGTTTATGGACAAGAAGTTGGCATTCCTTTATAATATATGGTACCTAGTATTAGGATAGCTATGATTACAAAGATGATAGATATTGGTTCTATAGAGAAAATATTATCATAGCTAGTACAATTGGAAGAAGATAATTTTGTTTCAGGATATCATGAGTGTGTTGATAAGGAGAGACAAAATATCGCATGACCATCACATTAAGTTTGAGTAGTTCCAGGTCAGAGGTCCTATCATATTATATGACAATGAATTATTGAAGCATCTTGTAATGTTTAGAACACATTTACTAGGACCATATTTTACCATTCATATCACTGAAGGAGGTGCAGTACAATTACATAAGTTATATGGTACACCCTTCAAGGGGTTGGTAAATGGAATTCAGATAAAGAATTATCAAGATAACTACACTTTGGTTGATTGAAAAGAAAAGGAAGGTAAAAATAAGAAAAAAAGTCACAAGTCTAGTACTAGGTTGCAATTTTAGTACTGTGTCACAATATTAGTTTGTGTCGCAAGTTTATGATTTTGTCACAAGTGTATATTCATGTCACACAATGAATTTTTGTCGCAAGTGACAGATGGATAACAATTAATTTGAGGTAATATGAGATTTCAGTGGCATGCATTTTGGTCACATCTACCATTAATGCACAATAAATACCTATTGTACCAACAAGTGAAGTGATCGTTTGATTGGTTGTTTTTATTAAATTGAGCACATATATCTATAGATCTATGAAACACACAACTCACAAGAATAGATCACACAATTAAATCAGTAATTGAAAAATGAAATAGTGCACAAATGGCTTGCAACTATGAATGCTTTCATTAATCAAAAGTAAAGATAATACTTAAAATGGAGTACAATGGCTAAATAGCCACAAACAATTCGAATTCATGTGAAGAAATTTGAATTGATTAGACTCTACTTGATTGAATGGTTAACTGGCCTTGTCTAAATCATTATCCAAGGACTAAATGGTTAACTGACCTTGTCTAAATCATTATTCGAGGACTAAATGGTTAATTGACCTTGTCTAAATCATTATTGGAGTTGATCAGAGTTCTAAATCACAACTCAAGTGTCTAATTCAGTGTTAACTAACCTTAACTAACTATGGTAGGTGAGGAATGCGCCTCTCTTCCATGAATCCATGCAAACCTAGCTCTAACTGAATGTAGAGGACTATAACTAAATGTAACTAACTCCTAACTAAGCTTGACTAGTCACCAACTCACTTCAACTGACCCGGGTTGGTATCGGAACTCCCTGTGGCTCCTAAATTGTAGGGATTGATATAGGAGGCTCCTAAATTGATGCATGCAAGTGAAATCAGTGGTAGTAGGCCTCAATTAGTGTTCCCTACACTTTAGTAACTGGAACATGTGCCCCAATTAGGCCAAGTCGACCCAATGGTGCTAGTGACTAAAAATAGACTATATGGACTCCCGATTTAGACATGACTCCAAAGTTAGAAATAGGACCAAATTGGAAAAGGGAGGATTAATAATCCTAACACCCCCCTTGAATGCTAACTTGGAAAATCTATGGGTCCTGGTAACTAAGACCATAGGTCACCCATTACATCAAGTAAATTAAAGTAACTGCTCAGTACAAGGATATGGGGGGAAAAGCACATGGGAAAAACCCCCCCTCTAACTAAACAGATAGAATCAGGATTAAAGTTTTAAAAAATTGAAAATGTGTTGTTGCAAACGTTGTGATGCAGTAAAGCAGCATGCATGATGTTATGTGCATAGGTATCCTAGGGCTTGGCATGTGGACTTCTCCATCATCTCCCAAAATGATGATGGAAGGAAGGAGGAATATAACCTTTGTCTCTTGCTAGATGAAGAGGTGTATGATCAACTCTATTCTTCTGAATGTAGTGAGATTGATCCCTTTCCACGTAGCATCTTATAGGGATTCTATTGCATCTCTCTGAAGGAGGTAAGATTTCTTGACATAGCGCAATGGTATTTCCCTTCTAAGTGTCAGGTGGATTTCCAGTCATCTTCCTAGCTTTCAATTTGGAAGAAGGGACTGGATCTGGATCTGAATCACCCTGAATATCAATCTCATAAACTAATATAGTTGGATCTGCAATACTAGTGGAAATTTCAAAAGATGTAAATGAAATTTTTTTACCTTCCCTTCCAAGTGGTTGTTGAGAGTCCACTAGTTATAAAAATGGCACGAAGTGTGAGAACTCATATTCCTTGGAGGCGTGATTTGTAGCACCCTTTGTTATGATGTTCCCAGTAGAGATATCTGTGATCTCCACTGAGTCAGGACCAAATAATGACTCACTTTGGAGAGCCAATAGGAGTCATATGGTATACAGATAACATGTTTGCGGCTAGGGAGGCAACATAGAGCACATCTTTGAAATTTCCATGTTCAATATTGATAGATCCCTTCCCTTTGGCTTGAACTTTACTAATATTATCCATTTGAATACCAGGACCATCAAAATACTGCAAGGAAGAGAATGATTCTTTGGATGCAACCATATGATTGAAAGCTCTAGAATCAATGAGGAAGGCATGTGTTGTGGAGTATCTAGCCTTCAATGCATGTCATGTCTCTTCATATTCTTCAATTTCTTCCTTATGTTCAGCCTTCCTTGCACTAGAAGGTACAATAATGTTATGCTTCTTCAGAAGAAGAGCCATCTCATCTATTGCTCTTCTCATACACATGCTTTCTAGATGAAATCCTCTTCCACCATAAGAATAGAGTGTCTTTCCTTTTCCACTCTTCTTGCTTCTCTTCGAAACTGAAGGATTTTTTTACTGTGCTTTCTCTATAGGAGACTCATCATTTTTCTTCCCTTTTCCATTCACTTCCTTAGGTCCTCCTACAACAAGTGATTGATATTTGAAAGAATGAATGATCCCCATTTGGATCAATTTTTCATGCTCCTGATTAAGAGATTCAATGAAAGAGTCAAGAGTAGGCATCTTTCGGTTTGGAGCACAGAGCTTCATAGAATGAAATCTTGATACAAAGACTGAATAGACTGCACCAATATTGGAGAGAATGGAAAGGATGAGTTGATTATCCTCCTTCTCTACCTTGTACAACTTCAATTGGAACACTATATTATTGAATTTTGTGAAGAAGTCATTGAGTGTTTCAAAATTGACTAGATGGAGAGAGATCATCTCATTCTCTAGCTAATATACCCTCAGATCATCATGCTTGTTAAATAAGGAGGAAATATTATCCTAAACCTCATTGGAAGTCTTCAATCAATTGATATGGAAGAGAATATCTTGATATATTGAGAGGCACAAGCTTCCATAGGCTTCATCAAGCCTGTTCAAATACTTTTCTTTGTCAACATAATGAATTGGCTCTTTTTCTACTTCCATTGTGAGTCTGAAGGGTATTTTGGAGCGTAGATGCATCTCCATGTCCTCTTTCCACCGGTGATAGTTTAAAGGAGTGAGGAGCTCCATTGGAGGGGCCATCTGGAATGCAGTAGAGAAGATTTAGCTGTTGTAGCAAATGCTATGAAGGAGACTGAGATTTTTGTAGTGAATGTATTGAAAAGGAATGATAAACCTGTAAATCACAAAATCAAATAGACAAATTAAGGTCGACAGTCTACACTTCTGGAATTTCCTTCACACCCAACATAGCTTATCAAGCAAGCTTGATCAACAATTCCTTAACTTGGGATATTAAGCGGTAAATTCTCTACTTCCGGTGCAGTACTGGAAGGAGAAATTTTGCTCAAAAAAAATGATCCAAGTATGGATCTATAGTAAGAGAAGTGCCTTGTCCTACCGAGTCTCTAATACCATATTAAATTAAGCACATAGATCTATGGATCAACACAAAACTCAGAAGAATAGATCACACAATTTACTAAGTAACTAAAAAATGAAACAGTGCAAAAATGGCTTGCAACTTTGAATGCTTTGATTAATCAAAAGTAATTAGATAATAATTACAATGAAGTACAATGGCTAAATATCCACAAGAAATTCGAATTAATGTGAGGAAATTTGAATTGATTAGACTCTACTTACCTGAATGGTTAACTGACCTTGTCTAAATTATTATCGGAGTTCATCAGAGTTCTAAATCACAACTCAAGTGTCTAATTCAGTGTTAACTAAGCTTAGCTGACTGTGGTAGGTGAGGAATGTGCCTCTCCTGCATGCATCCATGAAAACCTAGCACTAACTGAATGTAGAGGACTAGAACTAAATGTAACTAACTCCTAACTGAGCTTGACTAGTCACCAACTCAACTCAACTGACCCGGGTTGGTATCAACACTCCCAGTGGCTCCTAAATTGTAGGGATTGATCTAGGAGGCTCCTAAACTGATGCATTCAAGTGAAATCAGTAGTATTAGGCCTCAATTAGTATTCCCCACACTTTATTAACTGGAAAATGTGCCCCAATCAAGCCAAGGGGACCCAATGGTTCTAGTGACTCAAAATAGACTGGATGGACTCCTGATTCAAACATGACTTCTAATATAGAGATATGACCAAATTGGACAAGGGAGGATTAATAATCCTAACAGTTTTCATTGTGATGATTGGAAATATTACTTCATGTGACATAATTAACCTCCACCTTCTCCATTTATTGTAGTCACATGTAAAAAAACAACTTATGGCATGTGTAAACCCTATTTCATATTTGTGGTGAAGTATGTTCATTCATTTGCATCGAACTTACTAGATCCCAGAGTCGAGCTATCTATCTACAACTAATTTAAAGACAAAGCTATCTGACTAATATGGATATTTCTGTGTTGAGTACTAGTACTGTCCATCCAGTTGGCATGGAGGTTCCTCATTCCATGGATATTATTCAGGAGCCTCTAGAATTTGTTTCACAACCATAAATGGTGAGAACATCAAGAAGGAAACAAACTAGCCATATAACTACTTATAAACAAAGTACAAAATATCCCCATGACACTGAAGCATCAAGATATCGGTCAAAAACCCTATTTCATGGTTATGTTCCACTAAGGTCAGATGACGCACATGAAGTCACTCTTGGTAAGAATGTCAAATATTAGCTAGTAAATTCATCCATACCAAAATTATTCCATGTGACGATAGGATTTTTTCCAAACTTGAAGAAGATGGCATTCATAGACCATGATTAGTAAAAGTTCCATGAGCTTGAGATTTCATGGTATATGACCACTATCCTAGAGACTAAATATGGACCTATCCACTTGGTCCCAATGGAGTGGTCTAGAGGATCACACAAATATGGATTATTGTTGCTGATGCATATGTCACATTTTGATCGCGCTACAGAATTAAATACATGCGTGAAGCAACTATTGGTCTGTTTTCATGGAGGGTGTCTATAAATAGATAAACAAAATATTAGTAGCTGTCCACTTAATAGCATCAATGATAGGACTTTCTCTTGTAGGGTTGAACCAACACACTTATTCACTAGAAAGGACCAAGAGATGACCCTTACCAATAGGATGAAGGAAAAAAGTAATTTATCTATAGATAAGAGAGTATTTTCCATTTCCTCTATCAATGTCATTGTTGTTTGGTTTGCCACCAAATTTTCATCAAGAAAGATGCTAAGGAAGATGCAACCAAACCAATGTACCTCCAGAACAATTGATGCAGAAGATCAGTGTGTTGTAGGCATCTAGATGAACTCGTAGAATTATTTGTTGAATGAATCAGTAGCATATGCCACTAATGTAAAATAAAGGGGTAATCTATTAAAATACTCAAGGATTTTAATTTTGATTTCGTTTGGTGCATGGGAAGAGTCACCGGACTACCAAGGGGTATATGTACCTGTACTATATTGAGGAGCATGATACTAAAATATCTGGTTTGATAAGGAAAATCCACAGTGTAAATGGGATAACAACATTGAATTTTATTTACAAGGTGAGGTGCCAAAGTATTATATTAGAAAACATGCAAGAATTATTGAGGAAACCATACAACGGTTCCATAACATTATAAGATTTTTGGTTGGAGCTCATCATATATTACTACGTCCGAGACAAGACCTTTAGAAGAAATGGTTGGTTACACAGTTTCATCTATTTGTGGAAGATATTGAAATGATTTTTTGGTACTGGACCGAAGAATGGAAACAACCTGTTGCAGATGATCAACTCTCTGCGTAAATTGAGCTACAATAGGATGGAACATCAAGAAATCATAATGGAAATCAGGAAGGATATTGGAAAGGACATCCATAAGGAGAAGAGATCCCAAAAAATTTTCCATATGAATAAAAAGAAGCATCTAGTGATACCTTGAGGGATCTAGAATTGGGGGACAATATAAAAAGATCTAAAAATATATAAAAAGAGTCATAAGAAGAGAAATTCCAATAGAAAATATTGAATTGTTGGTCTTACAAATGATGATTATAATCTCATATCATATTGAATGGAATAAGTGGAAAATAAAAGTTGTAAAAATATTGATGAAAGGTAGACTAAATTGGTCAATAACATTACGAATTTATTGCAGACTCTTTGTGTTGTAGTAAAGTAAGAAAG
This sequence comes from Pseudotsuga menziesii, assembly GCA_001517045.1. Classification (NCBI taxonomy): domain Eukaryota; kingdom Viridiplantae; phylum Streptophyta; class Pinopsida; order Pinales; family Pinaceae; genus Pseudotsuga; species Pseudotsuga menziesii. The sequence goes on along the minus strand of LPNX010761303.1, from coordinate 80,820 downwards.
AGGAACAGTTGACCGAGAACCATATTTGGTCGTGTCATAGGATGGAGCATGTACATATCACGAGCGATCTATCGATGTAGTTTCGATGACATCACATAGAAAGATTCAATTCATTTTCAAGGAATTTAACTTAGGTATGCCATAATATAAAATCATTATCAAGGGTATTGGTCATGCATCTTGATTTTTCTGTAGTGTCGATGTATCTATTGCATACTATTCAATAGAATGTAATAGAGGAGATAAATACAAGAGATTTTGTGGTGTTTGGAAAACTCAAGAACTCCAAAAATACCATCACATCATTAAAGAACAAAGTGAAGGATACAAAGTTGAAAGAAAAAACTTAGCAGGATGACAAAGAGAGATTGGAGAATGTTTTTGTAATTACTTGGAGTGACTTCTCTAACGCATGAATTACAAGTGAGATTCTCCTAGAATATAGAATTTTTTGACTTGGGGAAGTAGCTGGAAACCTTCACAAATGATCCCATATTTGAAAACAAAGATGACTCCTAGTACACCCCCTAAGGTATTGGAATCTCGACAAAAAGAAATGACTCAAATTGACCAACGAATTGAGGAGGTCCAGGAACTTTATGACAAATCATTTGAAAATGTTTCTCAGTTATGGGAAGCATTGGTGTATGATACAAAGGTAGAACATGTAAAACAAAAACTTCATACTATTGAAGAAGCTTTTAATAAACTAAATAATGAATTGAAGAAATTCCCAAAAATGGAAAAGAAGAGTAAGGCTACCAATTTTAAAATATTACAATAGGAAATAGCTATACTGCGCACACAACAACAACAACGAACATATCATGTAGCAGCACTACAAACTTAAGCAAAGAAGGATACATGAACAATCCACCCATTCCATAAAAAGTGTGAGAAAAGTAGCAACTTTGGAAGATATCAATTCCAAACTCATGGACCAATTGTAGAAAGTACAGGAATAACTGTAACAAGAAGCCAACAAAATAATCAAAACTTCTTAGCATTTTCAGAGTAAAATTGACCCAACAAGAGTTTCAAACTAAAGTGGCTTGGGATGAGCCACATGTCATTGTTGGGGTCCTATTGGCCCTAGGAAAAGATAAATATGATTTTGTTTGAAAAAAAGAAGATGATGGTCACAAGGCGAGAAAATACCACGATGAAAGAAGTTGTGACAAAAGAGGAGAAGAACAATTTGAAATGAGTAGTTCAACAAAGTTTTGGGTAAGCAGTAGTTAGACTAATGGTCTATTTGGGGAATAATGTATGATTGTAAACTAGGTAGATAATGCCTATATTTAAATATAACAAGACATTTGAGTGAGTAGAAAAACATGTCAACCGACAGTTGAGAATCAGTCAACAGGTAAAACATGAATTGTAATATAAATTCAATCCAAGATGTTTTCGGATGATAGATATACAAAAAGGAATATAGATATAATAGATATAGAGGAGAGAAAGAGAGAGAGAGAGACAAAAACCTGAGAGCATGAGACGAGAAAACAATTCTTTGATTGTAAAGAAGATGTAGAGAAGAGTCTACAAGCTATGCACGCATACAAAAGGCGTTCAAACCTTACTCATGCTAGATGAAGAGAGCCTTTGTGGTTTTTTATATATGGGTTTCCACATTAAACATGTGTATTTGTGTCTATGATGAATTAACATCTATCATGAATGAACCTATTTAAGTGTATCCATGATATAATTGTATACTAGTATGGAATGTTGATTAATGTGTGCTAAAATATATATATTTTACATGCTTTCTATTTTTGTTGGAATATCAACATACTATATTGCCTAGTATATGTATGATTTCATTCCTTAGTTTCTGTTGAGTGGCATGATGATGCTAAGATAAGAAACTCCCCTTCCATAACTTCAAAAACATGGTTCTCGAAATCCCCATAGATATCTCGGGTGAGATCTCATCTATGTCGAAGGTGTTGCTGACAAAGTTATACTTTGTTGAGAGGATATGTTGGTATTTGTTGACAAACATGGAAGCATAAACCTAATTCAATCGAAAAGACGCCAACAAGCACAATGCTCTCAATTTGATTCTCAAACTATCAAAATATGGGATAGGGGTGCGCACACCTTCCTTTATAGATTGGGTATTTCTTGTTGAAAAATATAGAGAGGTTAATGCGGCCTCATGGATGGATATAGTTTCATTTCTTTCATGCTTTAATATTTTTCCTACATGATTTTTTTTATTTCCCGCGATAAAAACATGAGTCCTTTTATTTGAAGTTACCCATCATATTAGTGGATAGATTAGTGGATGGATTATAATTTTTTTTTGGAAGTTAGCTTCCAACTTAGTGGTTGCATTATCAATTTGGCTCTTATAATAATCGATCCACCCTCACCTTAACAACATAGAAATTGAAAATAATTTTACCTGCATGTTTTACTCTTGGAAAAGTGGACTCATTATTTAATGCAATTTACAATTTTTAGGTGGTTAACCTACAATAAAATCACCATTGTTTACAAATTTCAACTTGCTAACTCATGTTGAACTTGATTGATTTTGCTTGGTTAACTCATAGTTTTACCTAGAAAAGGTCTGTATTTTAGTTTTTTATGGCTAGACTATTTCCATTGGTTGACTCCATGGGGGATTCACCTTGTTGAGCAATATTTTATCATGTTCATTCATAAAGGGGGGTTTTTAATTGTGAAAAATAAGTTCAATATATTGTAGATATTAGGGGGCATGGAATAGGTTATGGGGGGTTTGTAGGTATTGGAGGGTATAAAAAGGGGTTTCTATTGAAAATAAGGAATATATCATAAAAATAAGGTTTTTTTTTAATTGGACATATGTATTGGGAGGGGGATGAAAAAAATGATTTTTGTAATTAATTATCAATATCTAGTGAAATTAGGGGTATTCTTAAATTTCCCATGAAGGAAGTTGATATGACATGGTTTCATTAACTAAATACATCGTGGTTGACTCACCCACCTACATTACAATAAAAAATAATATTTCCAAAAAAAATCACCAATTCTATCAAATCAAATCAGACGTATTTATGGCATATTTTATATTATATAATTTTAGACAATAAAAATCCATATTATAAAGCATATTTTTAACAATTTTAATAAAAATGATACATACTAGAGTTGGATAAAGTGTTATGTACCAATTTAAGCTCAGGTTGCTCATCCTTTAGTTAATTTTTTGAATTTTGTAGTAGCATCTCTAGGAACCTTAGCATGTTTTTCATTAACTCTTGATTATCGACAACACAAATCACATATTCTTCGGATGATTGGGAAACATCTCTAGCTACGATCATGTTTAACATATCAATACAATCATCTTAAATACCTTGAAAAATAATATTTCAAAGAGTCTATGGATTCGACTTATGTTTATCTGACCTCTAAAAATTATAACAAATCTCTCAACATGGTCCTCTAAACTTTAATATTATTTTTTGGTCATCTTGAATATTGTTGAACTCTTAAGTCTCTAGATTTTAAATAATCTTGATAAATTTGGGAATGCTTGGTGCTTCTTTTCCATTGTTTCAATAATATCTCCTCCAAGTACCATGAACCAATTAATTTCTTCTTCTTTGAGATGATATATAAATAACTTAAGCTTCCGAGCACCATAAGAGTAGTCATAACTATGAATACAATACAATAAACCAAAAGAGTAAAGTGCTTGGGTCTTCATTAGACATAATTTGAAAGTTGAAAAAGTAGTAGCAGAACTCTTTTCATTTAAAGTGTTCCATTGAACTATCAAATTGGGATTTCACTAGATCCTTGTCCTTATGGAGAAACCATTTATTTTAGAGTACTTATTCTTTAATAACTTCGATTTCCAAAAATTACTAATTCTTGAACAAGGGTAGAGAAATCTAGTTCTTGGATTGGATTCTCTTCGTTTTTAAGAGTTTCCTATCCACTAATCAAATCCTCTACTTGCACAATATATAAACTACAATGGAAAATCACTACTTCGTCTACATAACCAATCTCTAAAACAACAGATCAATTATTTCTATAACTAGTTGGGGGTTGCATATGTCTTCATTTTTTCTTCTCCACGATAGCTCTCCTACCACTGTGTTAGTAGTTGGGGTTGTTTTTATTACACAAAGGTATTGTTGTTTTGAATTGATCACTCTATTCATGTATCTATATTATTCTACTCTATAAAGAAAACACTTTTGATGAGATATCAAAACAAGTATTTCCATCTATTCCTATAATGTAAATCCCCTTAACGTGTGTTATCAAGTTCAACAAAATAAAACCTTCTTAATACTTTTACACCTCCATGATAGAAATACCAAGAATGAAAGGATTTCTATATATCTTATTATATTTAACAGTGTATCAAATATCAAATTACTTGATAGTGATTTTCAACTATACCCCTCTTAATAAAAATAGGGCCACAACAATCTTTTGCTTCCCTTATTCAAAGGTTATATGTGATTTTCTTCCCTTTCTACGGTTAGTTCTCTGTTTAATAAAATACAAATTTAAACCTTCTTTAGTACATCTTTCATTGAAATCCAAAAAAATTGGTCTAGATATTAATTTGTATCTAGGCTTATATGAGTTGTAAAGGTTTCCACAACAATGTGAGGGTTTGACGATAAAATCACCTTGTGCACTCCTTATTGTCCATCGTTCTATCTAACAACCTAGTCTCATAACACACCACCCTTGAAATTTTGGAGAGAAAGATAAAACCTAAAATAAATCCCATCTAACAATCAATCATTTCCTACATTCCTAAAATGACAAATCCTTGTAGACACTCAACCTTTATAACTAGTTAGAAAATAGGGTTTCAAATTTCTCTTTAGTATTCATAGATCATGAAAGATAATTGTTTGAATTTATTTTATTTAAAAGGAGATAAATCACAAATGGATATATCAACATTATCTCTTTCTTAGTCTTGGGTGCAAATGTCTCGCGCATATTCTTGTGATTGCTTAAGTTCAACATCCCATTTATATTCCTACCATGGTATTATTACTTGAAGGTAGTTCTTTTGATTTTTTGACACATAATGGATTTTATTTCGATATCAAGTTACCCTCCATTTTTTCTTCCACTACCATTTCCCCCAAAATATTTACTCTATATGTTGACAATTTCCCCATAGGGTCCAAATTTTTGGAACATTTCTTTCTCCATTTGTTTTTTTATAATTAAGAGTAGTTTTATTGGCTATGTGACCATATGTATGAAATTGAACATTCAAAGGGAATTTCTACATAGTATAAGGCTTGACTATACCACATATTTTGAGCTTCAATTTTAATGTCCTTTTTTAAACCCTCATTCAAATTCACTTCTACTAGGATACAAGCTACCAATTGAGACTTTAGCATTTGATAACAATCATCTATGTCAAGAAAAGTCCTTAGGTTATTTCATATTTCTATGAAGATGTCGAAGGACCAAAAGTCTAATTACATGCTTATTAATTTATCCTATATAGTCTATATTGAGTGATTTTTTGCTGATTCAAACTAAGAAGACCATATTTTCAAGTTTAACAACATAAAACCTGGCATCCCTATTGATCCAATTATATGAATTGTATATTTTTTTTATTATTAGAAAATAAGGACTATCAAACCCCTTATTAGGAGATGAAATTTTAGGATATAACCTTGTAGTTGTTTCCACTTCAATTCTATCAATCTCCCTAAATTATTTTTTATATATCCCTATAAAAATTACACCATGACAAAGATTCATTTGCCACCTCCACCATCATGTTCATCTTTTTGTTGCTACTCAAAATGAACTTGACCTTGGTTTTTACAACTTAACAATTTTTCCATCTCTTTTATGGATTTTCTTTGTGTAATATGTTCTCTTTCACTTCATGATCCATGACACCTCCTAACACACTTGGTGTACTATTTTCATAACCTTCAATCATGTCTAGTTCATTAACACAAGTTAGGTATCCCCTATGGTTTGTATCTTCTTGCCACAACTATGTATATGACGATTTAGGAATAACATATATGTTGGTGAACTTGTTTGTATATTTAATACTCCAAAAATTCGTAAAAATTTAAAATTTTTCATATGACATTAAATGTTGGCAATTTTCACTAATGAGGAACATTTAAGTGTTAACGATTAACATAATCAAGCTTAAACTAGACCTGATTCTTTGGTTAATTTCTAGGATCTGCATACTTAATTATTTACTTCCATAAATCATAGTTAAGGATTTTGATTTAGTAGGTTATGACTTGGAACAACATGAATTGAAACATCTGTTTAATTACTAAGTGCTAAGTTTGTTTTAGTGTTTGTGAAAATATGAAGGAACTTCAGTTGAATCTGAGGCTTACTTAGATTTTTAGCTAATGCGGTAAAGTGATGCTTCTTCTACAGGTCTTTTACAGGCAAGACATTTGGTAACCAGTTTCTGGATCGAGATTATTATCTCAACTAGCATAAAATATAATGCTAGTAAATTTATTTACTTTACAACTTTTATCAAAATGAATGAGGTATCATTGATCTGTGTATTTGTGTTTTAAATAGTTTTCTAGTAAATATAAGTGCTTGGAAAAGCTGAACATAATCCAGTTGTTCTACCATTTTGCTTTAACTATAACTTGTTCATCTAAATTTTATCTATCTATTATCTATTTAGGTCCTATATGAAATTCTAGTGAAAGGTAATTTGTTTAGCATGTCCTTTAATACTTTATTACTTGATACCATGGTAATTCAAGGGTATTTGTTTCAACAATATACCAGTTAAGTAAACTTAGGAAAACCTAATCTAGGTATAGTCATAAGATATAACATTTCATATTCATACATAGAACTAAAGGTGTCATGCATAAACAAACTTCTAACTACTTAAGTATTTACCCAGAAAAATTATAATATTATGAACATTATATCGATAATTAATAGTTTTAGTAGTTTGTGTAAGGAATAAAAGACCATTTCCTATAAAAACCCAATCAACCTAGACTTCACATAATCTTTATCTCACCAGGAGATACGATGTAGAAATTATTATTACCCTATATAAAAGCTAAGTTAGATAATTTATACTAAGAATTTAAGCTATGAAACTATCTATTGTTGCAAGCTTATACACATAAGTGTTTTAACCAAAATATTGCCCTAGGTTTCTTACAAGGTACTTCTACAAATTCTATAGTTCCTTATAGGATGATGTTTATTATGATAACAAGGTTAATGATTTCCTTATGTAAGTTCTTTCCCATTTACATGGTTGATAAATACAAAAACAACCTAGTTTAAGCATGGATTACTTCCAATATCATTTCCTTTTAAAATTATAATCATGCATATTATAATTATGAAATATTATTCTAATGAAGAAAGGGTTATAATATGCATACTAAATGAAAAGGCATTGAATGATATGAACAAGTTTTTAACCATAGTATTTTTTTTATAGAACATATTTGTGTGTAGGATTTCAAAAGGGGTTGCTCACTGCTGAAAAACACCACCATAAAGGGCTCCACGTTGTCATTAATCCTGGTAAGCCTCGGTCCTATTTGAGGTCCTTCCGCAATGGTTGTATGGAGTTTGAAAATTGCAGTTCCATCGAGATGTAGTTCCATGATGCAGCTCCATTTTTTGTTATCAAAAATCATGAATGTTTAGGAAGGCCATAGGGCCGAGCCTGTAATGTGTTTGATAATAAAATGTTAAAGCCCTACCGGTCATATCATGATAAGATACTTTGGGTCCTTCATGGCCGTGACTTTATATTTAGAGATTGTAATTTAAAAAGGCTTTTAAGCCATGACTTTTGTTGTAAAAATGCCATTAGGCCATATCTTGTATGGATACAGTAGCGGTTTTGATAAATGAATTTTAGGGTTTATAAGTTGTTTGCATTTTTTTCAAGCTATTAAACTTCCTATTTACGTAATGTATAATCGGTAATATATATACTATGGTTTTAAGAAAATGATGGCACGCTGTGAGATTTATTTGCTTGCTTATTTTTTATTCTTTTTAAATTAACCTAGATAGAGAAATTGTTTCTACTATGATATTTGTATTGATGTATAAATAGCTAAGAATTTTTAAAAGAAGTTTTATTATGGTTCTAGTTCGTTTTTTTTTTGTTTAAAAGAGAAACAAAATGTTTAGACACTTGGTTTTAAAACAAAGTTTGATTTTTACTATCAGTAAGCAATTATTTCAGTAAATAGATAAAGGAAAGGGTGAATAATAGAACCTGAGTCTTTACTGTTTTCATTGATTGGAGTGTTTTAAAGGGTTTTTACTTAAATTTTTTTAGTTTATATTTACCAAACATTTTTAATACTGTTCCTGTGAAGAGTTTATTTAATTTTATGTGTTTATACCATAACCCTCTTCTGGAAATAGAGAAGAGAATGGAGGTCATTTTTTACCCTTACTCTAGTTAGGGTTTCTGTAAGATTTTAAATAATTTTAAATCTTTACAAAGTTTAACATTTATATATATTTGAATTTGAGTCTTTACTTAGGTTGATAATGGAATTATCTTAAGTGATTACTAGCCCTCCTTTTACTATTCCTTTTAAGTTATTTCTGCTATTTTATTTCCTGTTTTTATAATGTTTTTAATTTCTATATGTATTTAAATAAATAGGCTTATAGTAAGTGTTGGGACGCGCGCCCTAACGGTCCTTAGGATGGTTAACTCCATGGGTGTTGACTCAAAATAGTCTTAGGGGTGTCGGGGGTAAGTCGAAGCCTCTTTTTGTAATAAACCCATGGTTTATGTCTAGGGTTTAGGGTTTGGGGTGCCCATGGTTTCAGACCATGGTTTTGTAATAGTGCAAGATATAAATAGGCACTTTTGTAAATAAGAAAAGTTATGCTTTTTGATGTAAAGAAAGAAAGGCGAAGCTAAGGCTGATTTTGTAAGAAAAGGTTAAGTCCCAGCTGTGTGCGTGGACGACCTCTGCAGTTGTGTGCGCAGAGGGTTTTTGTAAGAAGATTAAGGAAAGGTCTACAGCTGTGTGCGCAGAGGCCTGCTGCTGTGTGCATGGCTTTTAAGGACTGAAGGGATCTGCAGCTGAGTACGCAGATCAAAACTGTGGTTTTGTAGCAAGTTGAATAAAACACAGTTTGTGGACATAGCCCCTACACTGGGGGTGAACCACGTTATATCTGGTGCTGTGGTTTCTTGTGTTGTTTCTCTTTCTGTTATCTTTTATGCATTAATAACTGCATACATTTGATAAAGTAGATCGCTGCTAATAACAAGCTTCGCTATGAATTCCCTTTAGTGGGTTAAGCAAGTCACGGTTGTCTATCTATCTGCGAAGTTGTATATGAATGAATGGTAAAGCTGTGTAATTATTGATCAATAAGTTTATTAAAGGCTAAGGTATAGTAATACCCCTCTCTGCTTGTAGAAACCTAATTCTGCGGCACCCCATAGCTGTTTCGGGTGAGACTGCAACCTGCACACAGGTTGTTGCCGAAAGGGCCAACACTGTGGGTATTTTGTTGGTGCGACATTGAAGGATTACACCCGGGTCTTCCCTATTGCCCAACAAATTGGTTCCGTTTCCGGTTGAACTCAGTATCTGCTCAAGAGGGGTTTACGTCGTACCTCGAGGGCTATGTTCTGGAGGCCCTCTGTGAAGGAAATTAGTGATTGGCTTGATCAGACTTATCTGAAATTCGTTGAACAAGAGAACACCAATCCGCGTCGCAGCGCAAGTGACTTTTTACAAAGGTATGCTTTTTGTGATGATTATGAAATGTTATGTCGTAATATCCACATAGAGTTGTATCAGTGGTTATCCAGGTTAGCTGAGAAAAGAACGAACTTCCGCGAGGGGCGGTTTTCTGTTTGGACCCCCGCAAGATTTAATCTATTGAAAAACGCGAACAATGAGGTCTTCCGCGCGGTTGATCTCTAGACCACGCAGACCCTTGAGGCCTTTCTGACGGAGTTTGCCATCGACACGAGCACATCTTTTAGTGAGGCTGAGCGACGATTCTTCCAAGGAACAAGGGGTAAGTTTTTGAATTTCTTGAATTTGAGAATTAAAATGCTATTAGCTGAAAAGGGAATATTGCTATTTGAGTCAGACTATTAGATTTTGTGTTACTAACATATGTTTGCAAGTGACAACACCCTCGCTGAGCAAAGTGGTTTGCTGCGAAGTGGAAAACGGTATAAGAGATATTTTGAGTCCTATTCCTTAGGACAGGATACCGCGTCGTCCCGTATCAATTCCGAAGACTCTGACCCGGAAGAAAACCCCTCCCTTGGAAACCCTCCAGCCACCCCGCCGCGAAGCGCTGTTACCCCTGAAACTCCGTCGCAGTCTGACAATCAACCTAACCCAAGTACTTCCGTCGCAGGCCAGTCTATCTCAATAACCCCCCCCCCCGTTCAGTTCTTGTCCCCCTCCTAACCCTCTTAGATCCCCCATGGCCCACCTAGCTAACGATATTAAGCTCCCTGTTTTCAAAGGATATGGATCGGAGGACCCAGAACAGTTTTTGTTCTTATGTGAAGCGGTGTGGAATGCTAGAAACATTACGGATCCAGCTGACAAAAGCACGCAGCTAGTCACTTCTTTCAGGGACCGGGATTTGACTTGGTTCATGAAATTCTCCAGTACTCAGAGCCCTACGTTAGATGAGATTAAGGCTACTATAATCAAAGAATTCAAGAAGCCCAAGTTAGAATCGCAGTGTATCACCGAACTGAAAGAGATTCAGCTACGGCGCGGCGAATCAGTGTGGGACTTTGACCAGAGGTTCAAAGTTCTACTGGATCAAGTCAGTTTCACCATTGGACCTGTGAAGCACAAGGAATGGTTTATTGCAGCATTACTACCACATATCAGAGTTCCACTCATGCAACAAAAGGTTGCTGACCAGCAAGAGGTGCTGGAGATCACAATGAAACTTGAAACTTCCCCTGTCAAAGATAATTCTGGTATTGCTCAAATCCAAGCGCTGTTGGCATCCATGGCTCTGGAGCTCCATGATATGAAGACTGGAAAAACTGGCCGCGAAGAGGTTTGGTGCACTCAATGTCAGACAGAGGGTCACGACAAGGAACTATGCCCTACGGTAAGAAATTACCTGAATACGGGCGCACCAAACCCATTTCCCCCGCAATTTCTCTACTGCGAGCTCTGTCGAGTAACTGGTCAGCATCAACCGCAGGACTGCTATCTGTTGAAAAGGTATGGACAAGGACCTCAGAACCCCTATTATAAATTCTGTAAGTCTGTCGGGCATAATGAAGATGAGTGTCACAGTTATGACCTCATTAAAGAACGTACCTAGGATAGTTATCGGGTGCAGAATGAGGGACAGAACAATGATGTCTATGGTTACCGCGGTGGTGCCTCCAGTAGAGGTGCTTTTGGCAGTTGTGGCCATGGCAGTATGGCTGGCAGAGGCCGAGGGCAGGTTGTGTGTTACAACTGTAACCAAGGTGGACATCTAGCTCGGGATTGTCGAAACCTGACCACGACATGTCGGTATTGCCACGCAGTAGATCATGTGATCGAGCAGTGTCCACAACTGATAGCTAATATTCAAGAAAGAAACAATGGCCCTACTTAGAATATTCAGTTGATTTCTGTCGAACAGAGATCGGGCCCAACCATTAATGTTGTTACGGGAAGGGAGCTACGACGCATCTACAGAGTATGGAGAAACAGCCTGCCGAGGCGCGGGTTCGAAAGGCTCTGGAAAAAACCCTCACCTTTGATCTCCAATGAGAAAAAGAGACATTCATGGAAGCCAAGGAAGATTTCGATGGCCCTAACAAGGCAGTAGCACTTGCGCAACCGCATCAGCCACACTCGCAGCTGGAAGAAGCTTCGACGGATAAAGTAAGTACATTGTCCTCCTTTTTATAGAGTTGCTTCAAACTTTTGAGAAATCAGGAAGCTTTGAGCGAATTGCAGAGAGTTATTGCTTCCTGTGACTCTCAGCAAAGCTCTGGCTAGGAAAAAAATGTTAATAGTATCAGAAGAACTGGTAGGGAAATGCGAATGAATGTCCAAATAGGAGAGTCAATATCCTAACCAAGCAAACCTGGGCACAAATGGGAAAACCTACTCTTGCTTGGTCCCCTATACAGTTGAAGTTAGCTAATCAGCAGAGGATTATGCCCCTAGGGAGGTTCCCTAGTGTCCCAGTAGATATTGATGGGGTTAATACTTTAGCAGATTTTGAAGTTATTGAGATCATGGATGACAGCAATCCCTATCCAGCTCTATTAGGCATTGAATGGGCAATGGAAAATGTTGCAGTCATTAACCTTAAGAAGCGACAAATTACCTTCGAAGGGAAATATTTGAGAGTCATAGTACCACTGGATCCCTCGCAAGGATAAAGGTACACAGAACCCCTCAGAGATGCAGATCAGGATGATCTGGAGCACATTTATAATATTACAGCCAAGGAAGAAGTCCATGTTGATCCTACTGACGAGGGCCTCACAGATTGGGAGAGTGGTAGCTCCTGTATGTCGGACTCAAATGATGAGTTGGGGAACTGGCAGAATAGATTGCACAAGCTGCATTGACCTAGCTGCACACAAATTACCAAATCCTTTAGATGGGTCGGTGCACAGGTCAGTTTCCTCCCTACTTATGATGGCTTGTCAGATCCAGCACAGTTTATTGTTCAGTTCTCAGCGCAAGTGCCAGACCTACAGAAGATGGAGATTTTGGACTCAGTATTCAAAGCCACAACAACCAGATGGTGGAATACCCACAAGAAAAACATTTCTAGTTGGGGAGCCTCTCAGAAGCTCCTGCGCCTGAGATTTATGGATCAGCCCCCGAAAATGCGCGGCAGGTTTGATGGAACATCTAGCTCCCAGCAACATTTGGCACAATGCTATGACACATGGATGCATGTACCTCAAGAGGAATGGGTACATATATTTGTGCACACTCTAGAACCAATAGCACGGAACTGGTACGCGGAGGCTGAGCTTCGCCGAGATACTGTAAGTTGGGATCGTCTTGTTTATAGTTTTTTGCTTACCTTTTCCACTAATGAAGTTTGCCCAGCACTAGATGCAGCTATTATATTAATCCATACGAAGGTATTTGATGACCAAAAAGTCGTAGAGTATCGACCTGATTGGAAAGTACAGGAAGCTCATGCAGTGGAATGTTATAACCTTGCAATTGACGAAGATGATGATCCACGCAATGTTGTTATCCCTGAGTTAGAAGGATACTGCGAAGTACATGGACCTGCTATTGAAGCCCCTAAAGTGATTCAGCCCCTGAAGATGTGGTCCGTCAATATTGGCTCAGAAGAACAGCCCAAGTATGCTACCATTGGAGATTACTGGGATGAAGAAATGGTAAGTAAAGTGACCCAACTTCTCCACAAGTATTAGGACCTATTTTCGACAAAGTTCTCCGAGATGAAAGGTATCCTGGGAGACATAGGTGTGATAAAGATTCCGTTGAAACCGGATCCGAAGCCTTTGAAGCAACGACCGTATAGGTTGAACACCAAATATAAGGAAAAACTTAGGGTGGAGCTGGATAAGATGCTTTCTGCAGGAATTATTCATCCTATTGAAGAATCTGAGTGGGTCAGTCCTATGGTGGTGCAAGAGAAGAAAACTAAAGGCGAAATCCGGATCTGTGTTGATCTAAGAAAGCTGAATGATGAATGCCTGCATGATCCTTTCCCTACTCCCTTTACAGATGAAGTACTAGACAATGTCGGAGGCCAGGAAGTGTACTCTTTTACTGATGGATTTTCAGGGTACCATCAGATTCGAATTGCTCCAGAGGATCGACATAAGACCACCTTTGCTACGGAAATGGGATCCTTTCACTACACAGTTATGCCCTTTGGCTTGAAGAATTCCCCTGTGATGTTTTCAAGGGTAGTTATCTCTGCATTTAAGGAGTTTATACATAAATTCCTCGAGGTGTATTTTGATGATTGGACCATCTTTGGGTTAGTAAAGGACCATATAACTAGTTTAAGATTAATGTTGGATAAGTGTAGACAGCACTAGATCTCCTTGAATTTGAAAAAGTGTATATTTTGTGCACCCTTTGGGATTTTGCTTGGCCACATAGTATGTAAACAAGGATTGATGATGGATCTTGCAAAGATAGCCATTATTGTGAACCTACCACCTCTGAAGTCTGTTAAATAGCTCTGCACCACGCTTGGTCACACTGGATATTACAGGAAATTCATCAAAGGCTATGCCCAGATCACTGCTCCAATGGAAAGACAGTTAAAGAAAGATATTAAGTTCGACTGGACACCTGAGTGCCAAGCCAGCTTAGATATTCTGAAGGAAAAGATGGTCACTGCCCCTATTCTAGTATTCCCTGACTGGAAAAAGGAGTTTCATGTACATGTCGATGCATCCTCTATTGCTCTGGGTATCGTATTGGCTCAGTCAAGCAAAGGTAATATCGATCATCCTATTTCTTTCACAAGCATAAAATTGTCCACAGCAGAGAAAAATTATACCACAACAGAACATGAAGGCCTCGCTATGGTATATGCACTACAAAATTTTCAACATTATCTACTCGGTTCACACTTTAAGATGTTCACTGATCATTCTGCCTTGAAGTATTTGGTTAACAAACCTGTGCTTGGTGGAAGGATATGCAGGTGGTTGATTCTATTTCAGGAATATGATTTTGAGATCATTGTTAAGCCAGGACGACTCAACCTCAGACCAGATCACCTGTCGAGGCTCGAGTCAGGAGAAGAACCTACCAATTTAGATGAAGCTCTTCTTGATGCCCATTTATTTGCTATCCAGATGGTTGATGAATATTTCCAGGATATTGTTCAGTACTTGTCCACAGGGTTTCCACCCGCTGAAATGACTACGGAGCAGAAGAAGCAGCTAGTGGTTCGCGCAGCAGACTTCACTCTAATTGCAGGACAGCTGTACAAAATGGGCCCCGACGAAATACTGCGCAGATGTGTTTTGGAGCATGAAAACCACTGATTTTGGCCGAGGCACACTCTGGTGCAGCAGGAGGACATTATGCAGGAAAATCCACAGCATAGAAAATTTTGACAGTAGGGTTGTGGTGGCCCACAATCCACAAGGATGCAAAATAATATTGCCACAGCTGCGACATCTTTCAAAGAACAAGCAAGCCATCTAGGAGGGATGAAATGCCTCTAGCTCCGCAGGTAACCTTGCAAGCATTTGATAAATGGGCTATTGACTTTGTGGGCCCCATCAACCCCCCTACGAAGAAGTCAGGAGCGAGATACATTATTACTGCGACTAATTATCTCACTCGCTGGGCTGAAGCTCAACCATTCAAAACCTGTAGCGCTGCTACAGCTGTGAAGTTCATCTTCGACAATATTTTGTCCCGATTTGGGTGCCCTAGAGTTCTAATGAGTGATCAGGGCTCACACTTTCTAAACAAAACTATTGAAGTACTGACTACCGAATTTTAGGTTTATCACCAGAAGAGTACTGCCTATCATCCACAAGCAAATGGAACTGTCGAAGCTTTTAACAAAATTTTGGAACATGCTCTGACGAAGGTCTGCAATGTTAACAGAAACGACTGGGATCTTAGAATTCCAGCAGTATTTTGGGCTTATAGAACTACCTGTAAGAAGTTGACAGGCCATACACCCTTTAGGTTGGTCTATGGACAAGAAGCAGTCATGCCCATGGAGTACATTGTTCCTAGCCTCTGGATCTCTGCTTTTACAGCGATGGATGACCCAGCTATGATGACAGCATGGCTGACGAAGATATTAGAATTAGAGGAAGATCGATTTATTGCAGGATTTCAGCAGCAAGTGCAGAGAGCCCGAGAAAAAGCTCGGCATGACAGACACATCAAGAAGAAGTAGTTTCAGTAGGGAGATGTTGTGCTCTTATATGACAGCAAATTCATGAAATTCCCAGGAAAATTCAAGACACATTGGAAAGGACCATACATAGTACAGAAAGTTACTAATGGTGGCCCAGTCCAGTTAGCCAAGTTGAATGCCGAACTTATGAATTCCATGGTAAATGGAAGTCGACTAAAAAAGTACAAGGATAGGCCGAGACCACCCAATCAGACATAACGCCAAGAAGGAAAGTCTAAGTACCAAGGACAGTTGAAATGGGGTACTAGACTATAAGCGAAGCTGTTAGTAGCAGTATGGAATGTAGCAGTCTGTTTTGTCTAAAGGATGAAGTATGGGAAGCTAAAGGTTGGTCGTGGGCCGCAGGTTCATACTGGGTCAGAATTGAAGGTTGTTGTTATGTCGTAGGATCCAAGGTGTGTCGCAGCCTAAAATGTGACGGATGGGAAAAAACGGATTCGGCGGTGCTGGCACGGGAGATGCTCTCATTACTTGTCATAATGAGATTTTGGGAAAATACGGTGCTGTGTGGACAAGATTTCCAGCACTCCATCAGATTTGGCGTCATTAATGCACCATGATGGCAGATTCCACATCGGGATTCTATAAGAAGCCGTCTAGACCTGTGTTTTCCGCATTAAGCACTTCTGTGAGGTATTCAGTCCGAACCATGTCGAACAACTGTGAAGTTCAGGAGCTAGTACGAGAATTCAAGGACAGAGGTCTGTGGAACCTTCTGAGTAATCCTCCAGTACAATCATATTCGACGAAGTACACAGGCAGGTAGAAGTTCGCTCTAAATTGGTGAAGACAGGTCGAAGTTTGCTCTAACGTAGAGCAACGACAGGCACAAGTCCTTGCAGCAGAATTCTGGAGAATCCCACCATATACCCTCTTGGTCTGACAGAACTGGGGAAGCTGCGTGTCTTATGCAGTTTGACATCCAACTCCACGGGACCCCAAGTTATGGATGGTGAAGCGTCGGCAACCTGAGGGAAGGATGGAGTTGCAGATGGATTCAGAGGGCCTTCATCAGCAGAAATAAGACGAAAGAAAGAAGCAAGCAACCCACTCTGTGGGTGCGCCAGTGGGATTCTACTGCTAGAAGTAGCAAATCAGTGTCCCGGGATGGGCCACTAGTGAGTCTTAGGGGCCTGTTGGGACGCGCTCCCTAACGGTCCTTAGGATGGTTAACTCCGCGGGTGTTGACTCAAAATAGTCTTAGGGGTGTCGGGGGTAAGTCGAAGCCTCTTTTTGTAATAAACCCATGGTTTATGTCCAGGGTTTAGGGTTTGGGGTGCCCATGGTTTCAGACCATGGTTTTGTAATAGTGCAAGATATAAATAGGCACTTTTTTAAATAAGAAAAGTTAGGATTTTTTATGTAAAGAAAGAAAGGCGAAGCGACTGATTTTGTAAGAAAAGGTTAAGTCCCAGCTATGTGCATGGATGACCTCTGCAGCTATGTGCGCAGAGGGTTTTTGTAAGAAGATTAAGGAAAGGTCTGCAGTTGTGTGCACAGAGGCCTGCTGCTGTGTGCACGGCTTTTAAGGACTGAAGGGATCTGCAGCTGAGTGCGCAAATCAAAACTGTGGTTTTGTAGCAAGTTGAATAAAACACAGTTTGTGGACGTAGCCCCTACACTGGGGTGAACCACGTTATATCTGGTGTTGTGGTTTGTTTTGTTGTTTCTCTTTCTGTTGTCTTTTATGCATTAATAACTATATACATTTGATAAACTAGATCGCTGCTAATAACAAGCTTTGCTGTGAATTCCCTGTAGTGGGTTAAGCAAGTCACGGTTGTCTATCTATCTGTGAAATTGTATATGAATGAATGGTAAAGCTGTGTAATTATTGATCAATAAGTTTATTAAAGGCTAAGGTACAATAATACCCCTCTTTGCTTGCAGAAACCTGATTCTGCGGCACCCCATAGCTGTTTCGGGTGAGACTGCAACTTGCGCACAGGTTGCTGCCGAAAGGGCCAACACTGTGGGTCTTTTGTTGGTGCGACATAGAAGTATTACACCCGGGTCTGCCCTATTTCCCAACAGTAAGTAATTATTTACTGTGACTGTTTTGTTATTTTATGATAATGTACTCTGTAGGAAACTTTCTGAAATAGAAAGGATAAATTACTTTTGATTAACCCTATGAAATTTGTAGAAGGTAAATAAACACATCCAAGCACACTTCATTTGATTCTTTATCAAAATTTAATCTAACCTATTGTAGTAGAGTACTACCTTAAAAAAGGTGTGGAAAAATACACTTAGTTTTTTTTTTTATCTATCAGTAAAATTGGAAATTCTTCTAATAATTTATCCTAATCTATATCTGATCCAGCATTTGGCTATCTTTTCATAGTAAAAGATTTCATTAAATAATTATAATAATAGAAGAACATAAGCATAACACATTATTATTTAAATTCAATCCTTCTTGGCCCTAAATATGCAATTAGAAACTAGATAAATAATGTAGAACCTGGAAAGTCATGTAGAACTTGGAAATGTAGAAGTGGTGACAATAGCTTAAGGAACATGTTCCTCCCAACCAACTACTAGAGATAGCTGAACTGCAAATCTCAGGACCCCTGAGCTTGTCTTCTGGTCCACCAGGTAGAAGTATTGGGTAAGAGATCTAGTTTAGTAATCCTCTACAACTCTACTGACTATTCAGCAGTAAATCGGTTTTGCTTGCAGCAGTATGAACTTAGCTTAAAATAGCTACACGAGTTCAGAACTTCACCAGTTTTCACTCAAAACAAACTTCTGCTAGTCCCCTCCATTGAATTTTCTTGTGCACTAAATTCACTCAGAATTTTCACAAGTGAGAAAATGAGCATCCTCAATTGTCTTCAATGGCAAGTTTTATTAGCATGCCTAGTTCTTTTGAGTCATTTTTCACTTAATATGCCACCTGCTGTTGTTCCCCTTTCTTGGAGAACATGACCACAAAAATAGGAAAGTTTCCTCCTGCAACAGCTAGAAGTAGTCTAAGGATGCTACCAAGTGTCAATATGCTCTCAACCCGACCTCTTCCACCAAGTGACCAGTAAAACACTCATTTAACAGCCTCCTTAAGCTTTTGTCTCATCTTTAATTTATTAAATAATAAAATATTCATCAATTACATGCAATTATCCTTGACCCCACTTGGTCATTAATTACAAACTTTATAATAAAAATATAACATAATGTTTCTTAAAACATAAAATGTTTTTGCAATTTCGGGCATGTGCTAGTATATGGGTTATACTTCATTAACTACTTCTATATGAGACACTGAAAGGTTTATCAGGAAAGTGTAGGAGTTAAGATTTTCTTAGCTAAAATCATTGTTAACCTCTTCTTCAAACAATGTCTTCACTAATGTTACAAGATATCTTATCGTGTTCATTCATGAAGGGAGGTTTTTAATTATGAAAAATAAGTTCAAAATATTGTAGGTATTGTGGGGTGGGGAATAGGGTATAGGGGGTTTGCAAGTATTGGCGGGTATAAAAAGGGGTTCCTATTGAAAGTAAGGAATATATCATAGAAATAAGGTTTTTTAAATTGGAGATATTTATTCGGAGGGGGGATCAACACAAGGATTTTTGTAATTAATTATCCATATCTAGTAAAATTAGGGGTATTCTTAAATGTCCCACGAAGTTTTTGGTTTCACTAACTAAAGACCACATGGTTGACTCACCCACCTACTTTAGAATAAAATATAATATTTCCAAAACAACTTTACAAATTCTATCCAATCAAATAAAGCATATTTCTAGCATCATAATATTATATAATTCTATCCAATAAAAAAAATATTTAAAGGATCTTATTAACAATTTTAATAAAAATGATACATGCTAGAGTTTGATAAAGTTTTATGTACCAATTTAAGCTCAGGTTGCTCATCCTCTAGTTAATTTTGTGAATTTCGTAGCAGCATCTCTAGGAACCTTAGCATGTTTTTCATTAACTCTTGAGTTGACAACAGAGATCACATATTCATGGGATAATTGGGAAACATATATAGCACCCATCATGTTTAACATATCAATACAATCATCTTGAATACCTTGTAAAATAATATTTCAAATAGTGTATGGTGTTGATGTATTTGTAACTTCAGAATGTATCCATCCGTATAGCTTATGTATTGTACCCCAATGTTTATTTTGGGATGTGTCTGTAATGTATTTGAATCATTTCATACCCCAATGTTCCTATCGGGAAGTTTCTATAATATAACAAGTCATGTCAAGTCATTATGGGTAACCCTCCTATTGGTTAAGGGTTAAAGTCCCCGTTGTTGTGGGGCCCCAGGGTTATTAGACTATCCTAGAGAAGTCAACCCTAGGTGAGTCATTGTAAGTGAGGGCAATAGTCCCCACCATTGTGTTAAGGATAAACCTCCTTGTTGGTCAGAGGAGGCAAAGTCCCCACAAGTTATGGGGCACTAGGGTTATTAGACACTCCTAGAGATGTCGGCTCTAGTAAGTTATTTTTAAGTGAAGCCGACATGTTGGAGTGGGTTTCAAGTGAACGAAAGAATATAAATAGAGAGTGAGACTCTCTATTTACAACATACACACACTCACTCATTGGGGCGCATGAGTGAGAGAGGAGAAGCTCTCTCAGTGAGAGAGAGAGAGAGAGAGACAGACAGAAGCTGTGGAGATCATCTTTATGTTTTTGGGTTTTAATTTTGGTGCTAATTCTATCTTTGAGGAAGTTACAGGGTTTTCACCATTTATGGTTTCGCTGAGGATAAACACCATGTTCATTGTCTCTTGTGTGTGATTGATGTGCTTGCTATTCTCTCAGTTAAAGATCCTAATGTATTGCTAACTTAATGATAAAAATCTAACATGGTATTAGAGCTAACCTGAGAAGAAGACATTGTTTAGCTACAGAAGCTAGGTCTTCTTACTTTTTTTTGAGGTCTCTCTCCACAATCCATCAGCAAAAGTATGCTAGGCTGACTCTCCATTGAAGGGTGCATCTTTCTATCGAAGTGGAATTCGATTCCGAGCATATTCAGTTTTGGTGTGGAAAATTAGGGCTTTCTACAGAACAAGAATTTTTTAGTGAGCCCAGCATAGGATTTTTCTCCTCATCAAAATCAAAGTTCATAGACCTAGATCAAGTTGTTTGGTTGGGTGAAACTCTAGGAAATTCAAACCCTAGTTTGACCGTAAGCTAGAAAAACCCTAAATACTAAAACTACTAAGTTTTGGTTCATTCACTATATCCAAATATTGGTGAAGGATCAGGAGCTACAAATTCCAAAGGCCAAAGATACAATTGTGATTTACATTGTTTTCAAAATTCACCCTTCGATTCACTATATTCTAGGAGATATGATCCCTCCAAGTTAGGGTTCCAGCCTCTTCCAGAATTCATCCATAAACATGACACCTAGGAAAAATTGCTATATCTTAAGCTACAAAGGTCCAGATGAAATTTCGGAAGATGTTACAGAAATTACATGGACTATACTTTTTGTGGTCCAAGATCAAAACTCAGAAGATGAACCAGTGACACATGGCAATCCATACAACTTCCATGTTCTAAAAAGTCCTCTAACAAGTCACCCTAGGAAAACAATCATAAGTCCCAATTGGTGAAACAAATTCTGATGAAACCTATGGTGTTGGATCAAGGACATGTGAGGATACCTCAGTGTGAATTTTTTAACATACAGGAGTAGTAATTTTAGAGATACCATAGAAACAGTACAAGTCATTTCTGCAAGAGAAATTGGAAAACTAGGGCTTCCTGTTTCGGGAGTTTCCCTCCACTGTTTTCAGAAAAGGGGTACATTGGAACGCTTTCCCTGAATAGATCTATATTTCTATCCAATCAGATCTGAAATATTCCAAGTTTTGAAAATTAGGGTTTCTTTGACAAAGCCTAGATCAGCCACCTCCAGAACTAGGACGAGCACCTCAAATCGGTAAGATCTAATCTTTTGCTATTTTCATTTGAGGTTCTCATTTCAAAGTGATCTATCACATCAGCTTGATGATAAGATTGGTGAAGTTGACAACTTCCAAGCATGGAAGTATATGATCTCTCTGAATAAAATGAATTGGACACCTACATGAGTAGAGAGGTTCCAGTTGCAGAGGGAGATGAGGCAGAAGCCTTACACAAGAAAAACTTGGTCAAGGCCAAGAATATCATTGTCGATTCAATCACGGATCAACTTGTACCACAAGTGTCTTCCCTAAAGACACCGAAGATGTTTGATTCCTTGACCAAGCTATTTGAAGGGAAGAACATAAATTGGAGTATGACCTTAAGAAACAAGTTGAAGAATGTGAAGATCCAGAATGCAGAGACCATACAGTCATAAGGGTATCTCAAATCAAAGAACAAATTGAAGTAGTAAAAGAAGAAGTGAAGAATGCAGAAGTAGTGATAGCCATATTGAATAGAATTCCAGGATCATGGAATTCATTCATGTGAGGAATAAGTGATTATTTTTAGCATACTCTGGGAAGAAAAAGAAGCTTGACTCATAAGAGAAGAGAAGATGGGAACAATTGAAGATCAATATCTCACTATCCAAAGAAGATCCCTCAAGCGATGAAGAATAAGAAGAACTCAAGTCTTGAAGAAATTCTTATCCATCTTAGAATTTGGATAAGAAATGATGAACGAAGAAGATGATGAATATGAAGGCTCAAGAAGGAGTCTACCCATGAAACAAATAAAGATAAGTATTCAATTGTCATTTCATGATATTGTTTTTGTTATGCATTTGTCTATATTCAGTTAATGTATTATGCATGATAGAATGTTTGCATTAATGTCAGTATACTACTAGTATGCATGTAATGGGTAAGTAGCTCATGGTTCTATACAACTCTCCATTGCTACTTATCTAGAATGAAACCTCTTTGCTAACATGTTGGATTAGTGCAAAATATTAATGTTGTCCTGGTAGAGATGGAAGGCATCTAGAAAAGTTTCCATGAGATATTGATGAATGTTGTATTGGCTAAAGTAGTTGCATGATCATATATTTATGCATAAGAATTTTCCATTATGAATATTCCTTATGAAATGTCTTTACTCATGTAAATGCATTTGACTTGTAGGAAAGATTGCATACATAATCGCCTACAAGCAAAGAAGGATGAGACTTGTTCCAAAGAACAAGTAACGACAGTTCAAGATGAAAAATAATATGATGAATACAACGACATCATTGATGCAGAATCTTCCAAGAAGAAAGGGAAGACCAGTTCAAGAAGAATGATGTCTAGGATGCAGTATTGATACATGAAGGGCAGTTCATAGTTCCATCATTTAGTAGATGGAAACACCATGGGATACAAGGAAAGATTAAAAGAGACATTTTCATCCAGTGGGATTTGAGACACATGACAGGAAGAATCATGTGTGTAAATGAAAGAAGACCTTGTACGAGCTCAAAGGAAACCCATGGGATAAAACATACATGAGGAGCTTGATGAAGATATGAACCTTTGCTACAAGGTTGATAGAGGATTACAAGCTCACAGATGGGTGCAAGATGAACTTTTGAAAAAGGTTCAAGATAGAGGATCTTGGTATCCAGTGATCCTAGATGGATACATAGAATATTGGTAGCATAGGAGGCTACTTGTCACTCCAATACAAAATGTTTCAGTGCATAGAGTACGGAAGACAAAGGGAGTGACTACAAAAGATCCTAAGGTTTGACATGGTATGACAGGATGGATAGATTACTGATGACTCTAGGCTTTATTGAGAGTAAAGAGGATTCCAACCTTTGCTTCAAGGTTGAAGGTGGAAGACCTGTGATGCTCCAATTATGTGTCAATGCACTACGTTCTAGGCATGGAGGTGTGGACAAGGGAAGCATGCAGTAGAGATCCTGAAGAGGTTCAGGATGATGGACTACAAGGCCATGACCACACCTATGGCATCGAACCTGAAGCTATTGAGTGTTGCTTCATCAAAGTCGGTCGATGCCACGATGTATTGTCAGATGATTTATTACTTGATGTACTTGAAAAATATGAGACCAGATATTTTCTTTCTTGTGAACACATTGAGACATGTTCACTTGATGGTTGCAAAGCATGCAGTAAGGTACCTGAAGGGTATAGTTGAGTATGGGCTCAAGTATGATGCAAATCAGAAGATTAACTTGGAGGGTTATTGGCAGTGCCATTGATAGGAAGAGCATTTTGGGGTACTTCTATGGTATGAGATCATGTGTGATCTCTTGGTTGGTAGGATGGAGTCCTGCATGGCGCTGAGTACAACTGAGGAAAAAGATGTTGCCACTTGCTATTTTCCAGGTAGTATGTTTCTTTTGAAAACTACTATTTGATTTGATTGATTTGACTTGCATTTTTGGTATGATGTAGAGAGGAGCAGTGAAGCTCCAGTTTGTGATATAGATCGAGATGTCTCGAAAGAGGGATTTCTAGCATAGCTGGTGAGACATGTTCTCTGAGCATAAATCCTGGTGAAGCTCATAGGTTGCTCAAACGTAATCGATCATGTAGGTTGTCCTCGGGTGTAATAGGTTATCCTTGGACGTAATCAGCCTTGATGTGATTCTATGCTAGAAATGGCCAGAGTGAAGTTTGAGTACTTCAGGGAGAAGCTTGGTGTTATCTAGATCGAGGTTCCCTCCAAAGGGAAGAGATGATTTCGTGTTCCTTTCTAACATGGTGAGAGGATTGGTTCCTTAAATGGTCAGATGTAAGTGTTGTGCCCTTCTGACATGGTGAGAGGATTGGTTCCTTCCATGGTCAGATGTAAGAGATGTGACATGGTGAGAGGATTGGTTCCTTCCATTGTCAGGTGTATGTGATGATCCCACATCCAGCATGAAAAAGGGTTGTATCTGTAAAGACACATCTAGTATGAAAAAGGAATAGCTATGTGTAGATCCCACATCCATCATGAAAAATGGATAGCTCTGTGAAGACTCATCTAGTATGAAAAAGGACTAGCTCTGAGTAGATCCCACATCTAGTATGAAAAAGGACTAGCTCTGTGAAGACTCATCTAGTATGAAAAAGGACTAGCTCTGAGTAGATCCCACATCTAGTATGAAAAAGGACTAGCTCTGTGAAGACTCATCTAGTATGAAAAAGGACTGACTCTGAGTAGATCCCACATCTAGTATGAAAAAGTACTAGCTCTATGAAGACCCATATAGTACGAGAAAGGACTAGCTATGAGTAGATCCCACATCTAGCATGAAAAAGACTAGTTCCGTGAAGACTCATCTAGTTTGAAAAAGGACTAGCTCTGAGTAGATCCCACATCTAGCATGAAAAAAGACTAGCTCCTTGAAGACTCATCTAGTATGAAAAATGACTATCTCTAAGTAGATCCCACATCTAGTATGAAAAAGGACTAGCTCTGTGAAGACTCATCTAGTATGAAAAAGGACTAGCTCTGAGTAGATCCCACATCTGGTATGAAAAAGGACTAGCTCTGTGATGATACATCTAGTATGAAATAGGACTGGCTCTGTAGATGAACATCTAGCATGAAAAAGGGCAAGCTCTGTAGAGATTCCTATGATGAGAAGAATCAAGAGATAACACCCGTGATGATGACCCAGTGATGATGTCCAATGATGATCCAGATCGAGTGATGATCCAAATGCAGTGATTATCTAGATCCAGTGATTATCCAGATCGAGTGATGATCCAGATCCAGTGATGATGTCCAATGATGATCCAAATCGAAAGATGAAGATGAATTGATGATGTTCCAGATGATATAGAGAAGAAGACTTGTGTTGATATATTGTGTCGAGAGAATACCTTCCTAGTTAAGAGGGAGTGTTGATGTATTTGCAACTTCGGAATGTATTCATTCCTATATCTTATGTATTGTACCCTGATGTTTATTTTGGGATGTGTATGTAATGTATTTGAGTCATGTCATACCCCAATTTTCCTATCGGGAAGTTTCTATAATGTAACAAGTCATGTCAAGTCATTGTGGTTAACCCTCTTATTAGTCAAGGGTTAAAGTCCCTGCTGTTGTGGGGCCCTAGGGTTATTAGACTATACTAGAGAAGTCAACCCTAGGTGAGTCATTGTAAGTTGGGGCAATAGTCCCCACCATTGTGTTAAGGATAAAGCTCCTTGTTGGTCGGAGGAGGCAAAGTCCCCAAAAGTTGTGGGGCACTAGGGTTATTAGACACTCCTAGAGATGTCGGCTCTAGTAACTAATTGTTAATTGAAGCTGACATGTTGAAGTGGGTTTCAAGTGAATGAAAGAATATAAATAGAGAGTGAGACTCTCTATTTACAACATACACACACTCACTCATTGGGGCGCATGAGTGAGAGAGGAGAAGCTCTCTCAGTGTGTGAGAGAGAGACAGAAGCTATGGAGATCATCTTTATGTTTTTGGGTTTTACTTTTGGTGTTGATTCTATCTCTGAGGAAGTTGCATGGTTTTCACCATTTATGGTTTTCACCATTTATGGTTTCCTTGAGGATAAACATTATGTTCATTGTCTCTTGTGTGTGATTGTTGTGCTTGTTATTCTCTCAGTTAAAGATCCTAATGTATTGCTAGCTTAATGATAAAAATCTAACATATGGATCCAACTTATGTTGCTTTGACCTCTAAAAATTATAACAAATCTCTCAACATGGTCCTCTAAACTCTCATCTTATTTTTGGCCATCTTGAAAATTGCTTCTATTAAGTCTCTAGATTTTCAATAATCTTGATAATTTTAGGAATGCTTGGTGGTTCTTTTCCCATTATTGTATAATATCTCCTCGAAGTACCATGAACCAGTGAATTCCTTCATCTTTGAGATTATATAGAAATAACTTAAGCTTTCGAGCATCATAAGAGTAGTCATAACTATGAAAAAATACAATAAACCCGAAGAGAAATGTGATTGGGTCTTCATTAGACATGCCTTGAAAGTTGAAAAAGTAGTAGTAAATTTTTTTCATTTAAAGTGTTCCATTGAATAATCTAATTGGTATTTTATTAGATCCTTGTCCTTCTTGAGAAACCATATTTTTTAGAGGACTGATTCTTTAATAACTTCGATTTCCAAAAAATACTAATTCTTCAACAAGGGTAGAGAAATATGGTTCTTGGATTGGATTCTCTTGGTTTTTAAGTGTTTCATGTCCACTAAACAAATCCTCTACTTGCAAAATATCTAAACTAGAATGGAAAATCAGTCCTTCAGGTACAAAACCAACCTCTAAAACAATAGATCAATTATTTCTATAACTAGTTGGGGGTTGCATAGATCTTCAGTTTTTCTTCTCCTCGGTGGCTCTCTCACCACTGTGTTAGTATTTGGGGTAGTTTTTACTACATGAAGGTATTCTTCTTTTGAATTTATGACTCTATTAATTTATCTATATGCTTCTACTCTAAAAAGAAAAGACCTTTTATGAGATATCACAAGGAGCATTGCCATCTATTCCTACAATGTAAATCCCCTTACTATGTGTTATCACGTTCAACAAAATAAAACTTTCTTAATCCTTTTACACCTCCCTGGTATAAATAACAAGAATTAAAGGATTTCTATATACCTTAATATATTTAACAGTGTATCAAATAACAAAGTACTTGATAGTGATTTTCATCTATACCCCTCTTAATAAAAATAGGGCCACAACAATCTTTTCCTTCATTTTTTAAAGGTTAAATGTCATTTTCTTCCCCTTCTAGGATTAGTTGTCTCTTTAATAAAATCCAAATGTAAGCTTCATTTAATACACGTTTCATTCAAATACATAAAACTTGGTATAGATATCAATGTGTATCTAGACCTATATGAGTTGTAAAGGTTTCCACATTGATGTGAGAGTTTGATGATAAAACTCACCTTGTGCTCTCCTTATTGGCCATCGATATATCTAACAACCTAGTCTCATAACAAGCGACCCTTGAAATTTCAGAGAGAAACATAAAACCTGACATAAATCCCATTTAACGGTCATTCATTTCTTGCAATACTAAAATGAAAAATCCTTATAGACATTGAACCTTTATAGCTAGTTAGAAAATAGGGTTTCAAATTTAACTTTAATATTCAGAGATAAGGAAAGAGAATTGTTTGAATTTCTTGTATATAAAAGGATCTAAACCACAAATGGATCTATCAACGTTATTTATTTCTTAGTCTTGTGTACAAATGTCTCCCGCAGCTTCTTATGATTACTTAAGTTCTACATTCCATTTATCTTCCTACCATAGTCTTATCACTTGAAGATACTTCTTTTAATTTTTTTGACACATAATGGATTTTTTTTTTTATCAATTTACCCTTTTTTTTTCTTCCACTACGATTTCCCCCAAAATATTTAATCTATATGTTGAAAATTTCCCCATAGGGTCCAAATTTTTACAACATTTCTTTCTTCATTGTTTTTTATAAAATTAAGAGTGATTTTATTGGCTATGTGACCATATATATGACATTGAACTTTCAAAGGGAATTTATACATAGTATAAGGCTTGAGTACACCACATATTTTAAGATTCAATTTCAATGTCCTTTGTCAAACCATCATTCAAATTCACTTCTACTAGGGTGAAAGCTATCAATTGAGACTTTATCATTTCATAACAATCATCTATGTGAAGAAAATTCCTTAGGTTATTTCATATTCCTCTAAAGATGTCGAATGACCAAAAGTCTAAAGACATGCTTGTTGGTCTATGCTATATAGTCTAGATTGAGGGATTTTTTCACGAGTCAACCTAATAAAACCATATTTTCAAGTTTTAGAACATAATACCTGACATCTTTCTTGATCCAATTCTCTGGATTGTATCTTTTTTCTCTTATTATAAAATAAAGGCTATCCAATCTCTTAGTATGAGATGAAATTTTAGGATATAACGTTGGAGTGGTTTCCACTTCAATTCTATCAATCCCCTTAAATTATTTTTTATATAACCCTATAAAAATTCCACCATGACAAAGATTCATTCTCCACCTTCGCCATCATGTTCATTTTTTTGTTTCTACTCAAAATGAGCGTGACCTTCGTTTTTATGACTTAACAATTTTTCCATCTCTTTTATGGGTTTTCTTTGTGTAATATGTTCTCTTTCACTTCATGCTCCATGACACTTCCTAACACACTTGGTGTACTATTTTCATAACCTCCAATCATGTCTAGTTCATTAACCCAAGCTAGGTCTTCCCTATGGTTTCCATCTTCTTGGAAAAATCTGTATATGATGATTTAGGAATAACATATATGTTGGTGAACTTGTTTGTCTATGAGTTCTACTTCATCACCTACTTCTATATGAGACACTGAAATTTTTATCTGGCAAGTGTAGAAGTTAACATTTTCTTAGCTAAAAGCATTGTTTACCTCTTCTTCAAACAATGGCTTCACTAATGTTCTCACATATCTCACAAATCAATAACTTCCAGCAATATTTCTTTTTCTTTTTCATAATATGTTTTAACTAGGATATTGTTAAACCTTGTAAGTATTCCATGGTTCACCCCCAAGTCCCATAGAGGCCTTTCCTCATATCCTTCCCTTAGTTTTCTATCTAACAATATTACCGTGATTAAAGATGGATCGACATTCAATGAGTTTTAAGAATGATCTATTAGTTCCTTGGGCCATCTTCAACACCTACAAAACCCTAATTATATCATTCTTCTACTCTTATTCCATCTATGAGATTCATCCACTAAATTATTTTCTAAGTAATATGGACAAATTCAAATATTTAAAATTCTATAACACCTTAAACTTGTTTTGATACTCATATTATAAGTAAACCCCATCAAAATGAGCAAGTTAATAGGTGGACAAACACAACCCTTTTATATAAATTGTTCACGAAATTTTGTAGGAATTTTGTTGAAAGTTATAGTTGCGCCTTATGGATAGGAACTTTACAATGGAAATTTTCTCTAGAAGTGTTGGCCAATTTAAAATGACCCAAATTTTAAATAAGAAATCCTAATTAATATAGATGAAGTTGAATCATTTAAATCGACCCCCTTGTTTGTGGAAAAATGGAGCCTTACGATTCAATTCCATAGAGATGTGCATAACCTATCATCTTCAGATTTGACCTATAACATATAATTGCTTGTTTAAAATTCAGAAGGATTACCATAAAATAAATTTTTACAATACACTTGTTTCATCTTCCTACAATTTAGGAAGAGGATCCTTCTTCATCCAACCAAAACTATAAAATATAAATATTTATTGACATAATAAAAAGAAACTACTCCGTAAAATAATCACATGTACCAATGACCACCTATGACTTTGGTCAGGTTGTTTTTGACTACCCACTTAAGGCATATCATAAGTCCTATAAACGCAAATGTCTTTAGAATTTTAACGAATCATCCGATCAAAACCTATTCTCCAATTTTTTATTTTATTTGGTCTTGTTTTTTCTCTTAAGGTAATTATATATGGATTTTTCCCTCCTTTAGTAAGAAATATAAGGTAGAATGGCACTTGATTCATATTTAATCTTTGAGCTTCCAAATCATTTGTTATGCGACATCCTTTCGTACCTCCCAATTAAATATGCAGTCAGATATTATGTTCTCTCCAAGAGATGGAGATATCTCTACCACCAAATTTTGATGCATATTCTCTCCCCATATCTTCTAATGGCTCCAATCCTCCCCAATCCACCAACCACTACACAAATTGATAATTATATCTCAAACCTTCTGCTCTTACATTCCTCTCATCTCGAAACCTTCAATATCTATATGAGAAACGACTGCAATTTTACTTTCCAAAATTTATCTAAATTGGTGCACATTGTGGCATTGAATAATGTCAAAGTCCTCCCTGTTCGCCATTTATTGTCTTCCGACCTTGACCCTCTCTCTGACCCTTACTTTGAACCTGAACCTAACCATGACAATCCAAGGTAAATTTTACCTCGCTCCATTTTCTTATGTAATAAACTCATTAGCCTCACACTCTTCTACTACATTATATCTGAAATTCCAATTGTTTTTGGTGGATTCAACCATCTTACTTATTACTTCTTTAGTAACATGGAATTCAAAAATGATAGTTTATCCTTATTGCGCATGTTCCACCTATGCCTTCTCATGTTCCTCGAGTTGCACCAGCACAATTGCTTCTTCAATGGGTCCATTCAACATGTGAAGCAGTTGGTGATATTGTCGGTAATCCTAGAAATCAACGTCGAACACGTTCTCATTTCTAGCAAGCCTCTTCTCTTTTGGATCAAGTTTCATAGAATCATGATCCATAAAATTTTGCAAAAGCTTCAGGAAATCCAGATTGGGATGCAGCTATGGATGAATAATATCGCTCTTTAATGGAGAATGATACTTGGGATCTTGTATCTCTTCCAAAAGGAAGAAAACTTGTGAGATATAAATCGGTCTATAGAACTAAGTATTCATCAGATGGAAGTGTTGAAATACTTAAGGAAAGGTTAGTTGCCAATTTTTTTTTCCAAGTTGAAGGATTTGACTACAATGAAAGATTTGCTCTTGTCGCAAAAATGAACTCCATGCGCCTTTTTCTTTCCCTTGCCACCTTACATAACTGGGAATTCCATCAAATGGATGTCAAGTTTGCATTCTTACATGGTGATTTACAGGAGGAAATTTACATGGAACAACATCCTAGATATGTTCAGAATAACTCTAGTCGTGTATGTCGCCTTAAGAAATCCTTATATGGCGTTAAGAAAGCTCCTATAGCTTGGTATGCCAAAATGGACAGATTTCTAGTTGACACTAGTTTTTTTGGATGCCATTCTAACACCAATGTCTATACCAAGAAAGTAGGAAACCATGTCATCATACTTGTTTTATATGTTGATGATCTTATTCTTACTGGTAGTGACCCTAAGCTTTTAACCCATGTGAAATCTAGTCTTAAGAATTTTTTTGAAATGTCATACTTAGGACATTTGCATTATTTTCTTGGTCTCAAAGTCTTGCAAACCAAAGAAGGAATCTTCTTTCTCAGTCTAATTATGCTTGTGACCTTCTTGGTTGCTTTCACATGGAAGATTGTAAACCAGCCCTTTCTCCCTTCCAGTCTAGAGTCAAACTTTTTGCCACATGTACTTCACCTGAAGTAGATGCCACCTTGTATCATCATCGTATTGGTATTATATTATACTTGACTCCTTCTCGTCTAGACCTTTCATTTTCCATTGGTTGTGTTTCCCATTATATGCAAACACCTCATGAAAGTCACTGGAAAGTAGCAAAAATAATACTTTGATATATTTGAGGTACAATCTAGTTTGGGACTCATTACAGTACATGGGGAAACCTTTGTTGGTTGGTTTCAGTGATTTAGATTGGGCCAACGATCCTGATGATCAAAATTCTATTGCAGGTTATTTTTTCAGTCTGGGATCTAAACCTATCACTTGGACTTGTAAGAAACAACAAGCTCTTTCTCTTTCTTCAGCAGAAGCAAAATATCGAGCCACAATTAATGCCATTCAAGATGCTTTATGGCTTTGCCAAATCCTTTGAAAGTTTGGATTCGAGCAACAACGGCCTATTCCACTTTGGTGCGACAATCAAAGTGCCATCAAGCTCGCTAAAGATCTATTTCAACATCAACGCATCAAACACATTGAGCTATATATGCACTTCATCAAAAATATTGTTCATGATCGCATTCTTGAAGTGCTCTTTTTCCCTACAGATGATTAAGTTGCAGACATATTCACCAAGTCTCTTATAGAAGATAAATTTTCTAAACTTCAATCT
The DNA here is from genome assembly GCA_001517045.1 of Pseudotsuga menziesii. Classification (NCBI taxonomy): domain Eukaryota; kingdom Viridiplantae; phylum Streptophyta; class Pinopsida; order Pinales; family Pinaceae; genus Pseudotsuga; species Pseudotsuga menziesii. Next base: position 48,173 of record LPNX010761303.1, on the reverse strand, counting down.
ATGTTAGGAGTTCAAGAATTTGTCATTAACGAGGGATAGGCTCTAATGCCTCCTTCCTTCTCCTAATACTGTCACTTTTTTAAATCCTTCAACCCTATCCCAATTTTTTCTTAAGGGGCGATGTTAGGATATTTATACACTTAGAATTTAGTTAAGATCAACTTGTTATAATATATCCCTTAGGAAAAGTGTGTTTCTTTAGTATGCATTAGTATGCATTTGTAAATATATAATCTGGTGGTCATGATATGTTCCATTTATCTTCCTACTGTAGTCTTCTCACTTGAAGGTACTTCTTTTTATTTTTTGACACAATGGACTTTATTTCAATATCAATTTACCCTACATTTTTTCTTCCATTACCATTTTCCCCAAAATATTTACTCTACATCTAGACAATTTCACCATAGGGTTGAAATTTTTTGGAACATTTATTTCTCCATTGTCTTTTTATAAAATTAAGAGCAATTTTATTGGCTATGTGACCATAGATATGACATTGAACATTCAAAGGGAATTTCTACATAGTATAAGGCTTGAGTATACCACATATTTTAAGCTTCAATTTGAATGTCCTTGGTCAAACCCTCATTCAAATTCACTTATGCTATGATACAACCTATCAATTGAGACTTTAACATTTGATAACAATCATCTATGTCAAGAAAAGTCCTTAGGTTATTTCATATTGCTTTCAAGATGTCGAAGGATCAAAAGTCTAAAGACATGCTTGTCAAATTATCCTATACAGTCTAGATTGAGGGATTTTTTCACGAGTAAACCTAATAAGACCATATTTTCAAGTTTAACAACATAAAACCCGACATATTTCTTGATCCAACTATCTGATTTGCATTTTTTTTTCTTATTAGAAAATAAAGGCTAGTCAACCCTTTAATTGGAAATGAAATTTTAGGATATAACCTTGTAGTAGTTTCCACTTCAATTCTATCAATCCCCTTAAATTATTTTTTATATCTCCTTACAAAAAGTCCACCATGACAAAGCTTCATTTGCCACCTCCACCATCATGTTCGTCTTTTTATTGCTACTCAAAATGAACTTGACCTTGGATTTTATGACTTAACAATGTTTCCATCTCTTTTATGGGTTTTCTTTGTGTAAGATGTTCTCTTTCACTTCATGATCCATGACACCCCCTAACACACTTGGTGTACTATTTTCATAACCTTCAATCATGTCTAGTTCATTAACCCAAGCTAGGTCTTCCCTATTCCATCTTCTTTCCACATCTCTCTATATGATGATTTAGGAATAAGATATATATTGGTGAACTTGTTTGTCTATGAGTTCTACTTCATCACCTACTTCTATATGAGACACTGAAAGGTTTATTGGGGCAAGTGTGGGAGTTAAGATTTGCTTAGCTAAAAGCATTGTTTACCTCTTATTCAAACAATGTCTTCACTAATGTTGTAGGATATTTCACAAATCAATAACTTCGAGCAATATTTCTTTTTCTTTGTCATACTATGTTTGGCCTAGGATATTGGTAAACCTTGTAAGTATTCCATGGTTCACCCCCAAGTCCCATAGAGGCCTATCCTCATATCCTTCCCTTAGTGTTCTATCCAACAATATTACTGCGATGAAGATGGATCGACATTCAATGAGTTTGAAGAGTGATCTATCATTTCCTTCTCCATCTTCAACACCTACAAAACCCTAATTATAAGATTCCTCTACTCTTCATCCATCTATGAGATTCATCCACTAAAGTATTTTCTAACTAATATGGACAAAGTCAAATATTCAAAATTCTAGAACACCTTAAAATTGTGTTGATACTCATATTAGAAGTAAACCCCATGAAAATGAGCAAGTTAATAGGTGGATAAACAAAACCCTTTTATAGAAATTGTTCAGAAAATTTGGTAGGAATTTTGTTGAAAGTTATAGTTGTGTCTTATGGACACGAACTTTACAATGGAAATTTTCTCTAGAAGTGTTGACCTATTTAAAATGACCCGAATTTTAATTAAGAAATACTAATTAATATAGATGAAGTTAAATAATTAAAATCTACATCATGTTTGTCCTACAAGGGAGCTTACTATTCAACTCCATAGAGATGGACATACCCTATCCTCTAGTGATTTGACGTATAACCTATAATTATTTATTTAAATTTTAAAAAAATTACCATAAAGCAAATTTTGACAAATACATTTGTTTCATCTTCCTACAATTTAGGAAGAGGATACTTCTTCATTCAACCTAAACTATAAAATATAAACCTAATAAAAAGAAACTATTCCGTAAAATAAGCACATATACGGATGACAAGCCATGACTTTGGTCACCTTGTTTTAGACTACCCACTTCAGGCATATCTTAAGTCCTATAAAAGCGAATGTTTTTGGCAGTTTAACGAAACATCCGATCAAAACCTATTCTCCACTTTCTGGTTTTATTGGCTCTCGTTTTTTCTGTTGAGGTAATATCTACCTGTGGCTGGCTCTCTCCTTCAGTTAGCTGACATAGAATGGCGCTTGATTCAGATTTAATCTCCGAGCTTCCAGATCATTTGCTGTGCGTCATCCTTTCGTATCTCCCAATTAAAGACGCAGTCAGATCTTCCCTTCTCTCCCCTAGATGGAGATATCTCTACCACCAGCTTTCGACGCTTATTCTCTCCCCAGATCTTCTAATGGGTTCGGTCCTCCCCACTCCACCAGCCATTGCACAAGTCGAGAATGCTATCTCCAACCTTCTGCTCTTACATTCCTCTGATCTAAAAACCTTCAATCTCTATACGAGAAATGACTGGCATTTTACTTCCCAGAATTTATGTAAATGGCTGCACAGTGTAGCGTCGAAGAATGTCAAAGTACTCTCTCTTCGCCATTTATTAGCCTCCGACCCTGACCCTCTCTCTGACCCTTACTTTTACCATGAACCTAACCCTGACAATCCAATGGAAAATTTCCCTCGCTCCATTTTCTTATGTAATAGACTCATTAGCCTCACAGTCTTCGACTTCATTGTCTCCGAAATTCCAACTAGTTTTGCTGGATTCAACCATCTGACTTATTGCTGCTTTGGTAATGTGGAATTCAGAGATAACAGTTTAGCGCTATTTCTTTCTCATTGCCCGCTTCTCCAGGAACTTCGACTAGACTCTTGCGTTGTGCCGGAGAATGTCACCACCATTTCTGGTCCAAACATTGAAGTTTTACTTCTGGCTACCAACGAGGTGGAGAATTTAACCGTCAACTGCCCCAAGCTCTTTCAACTCAATTTCTTTTCCATTACAAACTCTTTGAGAGTGAATGGGATCTTGTTTCAGGAGATCCTTTCCGTTATGACAGAACTTTTAATGGATAGAGATGGAACTGTGATAGAGATGACATTGCAACCAACAGATCAAACAAACAATTTATGGGCTGAGAAATGTGCTGAGATAACGCGGACATTCAAATTCCTGGAATGTTTAGATATTTATAATCCCTCAAGGGAAAACAAGATGGATATTCCTACTACCAAGCTGCTCCAAGGGCTTCCTAATCTTAAGAGTCTGTACATAGATGGCGGCATTCGTTTGGTAAGAATTTTTGTATTTGTATTATATGTTCATGTTTCAAGTAAGAAGGAAATAAAGACTTTTTGTATTTGTATTATATGTTCATGTTTCAAGTAAGAAGGAATTAAAGAATTTTTGTATTTGTATTATATGTTCATGTTTCAAGTCAGAAGGAATTTGTGATTGGTTTTGGGTTTTCAATTTAATGCAGACTTTAACGAAGGATCCGGCCATTCCAACAAGTTTAGAGTCTCCACTACTCAATCTTCGGAAGGTAGAGGCATTTCTCAGCAAGAGTTATGACGAGAAGGACATCGATGTGTTGGTCTGGTTGCTTGAGAACTGCCGTGCTCTTGATTCAATGGAAATCAGTATACCAAAACCACTAGATGCTAGGAAGGACGAAAACTACTTACAGTTTTTACAGAGAGTTCTTCATTCGGCTCCAGCAACAGTATCTGTAACTGAATATCGTTTTGTGTAGCTGGCTTTTACTTATTTGCTTTGCAGATCCTTTTCTATAGTTAGCGTTTTTTATTTGCTGTTGCCGAAGATTGGCTTATGCAGTTGGCTTTCCGGTATTTGCTTTGAAGATCGTTATCTGTACTTGAGTCTTTTTCTTATTTGCTTTGATTAGACACTGTGGACTCATTCAATATAATATATTTCTGGTATTTGCTTTGAAGATCGTTCTGTATACTTAAGTTTTTTCTTATTTGCTTTGATTAGACAGCGTGAACTCATTCAATATAATATTGAAGATATATATTCGTGAGATTAAAAACTCTCTTGAGTTACTGAATACTACGGCTAATAGCATAGTAATAAATGTTATCTCTGTTGTATTGTGGGTTGTTAGATTTAGAACAAGTTAAAATATAATGGTTCACAGTGCAGCCTCCACAGCATTTATTACTTTGCTGCATGTAAAATATTTTTTACAAAATACAACATTGTATATTTACGTATATTACAGTGATAAACGGGGATGATAAATAAAGATAGGGATGGTTTTGTGCATATATTTATATTGGAAATATAAATTTAATAGTTTATAGTGTAGAGATATTTTAACTATTTAAATATTAAGTTGAGTAAACATGATTTTTTAATTATGAGAGTAAACTTTTAAGATAAAGATGGATTGGGATGGTTTTGTGCATATATTTATATTGGAAATATAAATTTAATAGTTTATAGTGTAGGGATATTTTATCTCTTTAAATATTAAGTTGAGTAAACATGATTTTTTAATTGTGAAAGTAAACTTTTAAGATAAAGTTAGGATATAGATTTTGTAGAATTTTTTAAATAAATAAATAATTAATTTTGTATGTGTAAGTAATGAGTATGGATGTTCTATTTATTTAGTATTCATTTTTGTAAAATTGGTAGTTTAATTTTGAAAGTTAATTTTGATCTTTGTATATAGAAGTAATGATTATGAATGTTTCAAAAATAATTTATATAAGTTTATTTTTATCTAGAAAGAATTATAAATGTAGACAAAATTTATAATGATACTAATAAAATTATAAGTTGTACCAAGATATCATTTTTTTTTGTTATTTATAAGAATTTGATGAAAACCAATTCTCTTCCTTAATTTTTTGAGGTTCCAAATTTATATGGGTAGAGAATGAATATGAATTTATATATATATTTTTTTTTACAAATATTTCTCTAGGAAGCAAAGCAACTTCAACTTGCATTTCTAGTTAGTAGTTTCTAGACCAATAACATCTTTAGTGAACCACATTGGACTTCATTTGATAGATTAATATCCAATAATAATATGATTTAAATTTGGATCTGCCAAAAAACAAAGCTGCAATTCAATGCATTTAAATTCATATTAATGTAATTACTTACTCTATGCATTATCTTTGTCTTACACATATGGATGCATTTTGTGATTTTTGTATTATTTTATCTTAGTATTAGTGTGTGCCACAATTTAATAACTATAATGTTCTCAACTCTCATCATCCTTGTTATAAATACACTTTTTCCCCTTAATAATAGATAGTTTATACATTATTATTCTTTCTATGTTTCTTGATGTTGTCTTTTTAATGTACATAATTATAGATGTGAAAGTGTATGTGAGGATACATTTTTTATATACATTTCATTTACATGTAAAACATAATATTTAATTTGTTAGAATCATGTCATGATTAAAACTATCTGTGAAATAGTATTGTATATCCTTGTATATCTTTCTATCTAGTTGCTGTAGAAAACACTGATTATTTGTGATAATTGATTTCTTGAATGAGAATAGTACATCTTTTGAGTGGGTTGCTTTCACCATCATCAAAGGTTTTTAGAAATCTAAACTCTATTCTTTCTTCATATGTTTCTTATGACAAAGTTCATATAATTGATAATGATCATGATAACATAATAACTTATTATCTACTTCTAATTTGTTAATTGAATTTTATTGTTTCATTCTTCTAATTTTTTTCAGCTTTTTTTATTAAGTATATTTGACATTTTCTGGTGAAATTAGAATATACATCTTAATTTCCTTCCACACCAAAAAGGTTTTTAAAAAATCCTCCATTATGTGTACCTATCTAGCTTATGAATTCCTTGAAACTCTTTTGCTCCTTATTGGAATCCTTTACAAAAAAAATTGTCATCATATAACCCTTAAGATACAACTATTTACTTCATAATATCAAAATGCCTTAAAAATGAGAGAACCCGCATTAACATGACATATTGACATTGGCGAAGCTTCATATGATCCTCCATATTTCTTAATTTATTAATAATAATATTTACATTGTAACCATAATCCATGGGATTATGTTTCTAACATCCTCCCACCAATTCGAAGGGGTGTCCATGAGTCCAACCATCTTTATTAACTTCTCAACATTTTCTCTTCCAAGTGTTTTGATGAAGATGGGTGCAATCTACTCACTTATGAAACAATGTAGCAAATGAATGGTCTTCGTCAATGCATGATGTTGAATCTAATTGTAATTCATGTTGACGTTCCTTGTTTACTAAAGGAAGATAGGATTCTTGGTCAACTTGATTACATAAGAGTTGTCAATCAAATGGGGAGTAACATTTACCTATTTCTCCTACACATACTCTAGTGTCCTTCTGAGCTACACAAAATCCTTTGTTTCCTCTCCAACAACCACATATTCTAGTTGTGTAGTGCAATATACTAGAAAAGATGGTTTACATGATCTCTATGAGGCAATTGTTGATCCGACAATAATGAGGTCTCCCAAAGTAGATGATTCATTCTGCTTATCGCCATAAAAAAATTGAATATAGATATCCAATTAATTTGAAGTCCTTCACCTTAGGGTATTTGAGTTGAAAGTCGTGAGTCACCTTCAAGTATATTAGAACTATGTTTGCAACAAACCTATGTCCTTGACAAGGTTTTTGCATGTACTTAGAAAGGATTCCAAATACAAATGAAACATCGGGTCTAGCAGTTGTAAGGTAGATAAGACTCCCCATAAGTTTTCTATATTTAGTTGCTTCCTCAAATTAATTACTTTTTTGTTGTTAGATTCAACTTTTGTTCCATTGGAGTAGAGAGGGAATTGCATTCAACCATGCCAAACTTGTTTAGTGATTCTCCAATACACTTCTTTTGGGAGTTGAATATATACTTTGATTTTTGGGTCACTTCAATACCCAAGTAGTAGTGAACATGTCTGAAATTAGTCATCTCAAAACCTTTGTTCATTCTTACAAATGAGGGGAATCAATGGACCCTCAAGATGTTGCATGTGCGAAGGAAACAATGAATCTATCAACCATCTTCTAGATGATTGCCTGGTTGTGGACTCCATATGGAAAAAAAGAGCGACCATTTTTTTTAAAAACCATTAACACAAAGGAAGGCCAAACATCACAATAGCATAATGGCCCATGAAGGTATTCAAAAACAAATTTGTTAATAGACTGTGGGAGCTTCTCCCAAGATTTACAGTATGGGAACTATTGAAAACCCATAACAGTGAATATTTGAAAACAAAACCAGGAAAACAGGGGAAATCTAGACCATCATAGAATCCCAACTAAAAGAAACAATTACTCTAAACCAATGGACCCTGGAAGACTTCACAGCAGAAGTAAATGAAAGAAATATTTTGTATGAAATGGGGATTTTTGAATTACCTATCAACAATGTGCAAACCAAGATGGTACCAAATTCTATAAATAGTGCGAAAACATGGAAACGGCTACCGGAAGGTTCCTTTAAGCTCAATTTTGACGGAGCAACCAAAGGTAACCTTGGCCCAGCAGGCTTCAGAGGTGCATTCAGGAATTCAGATGGAATTATTCTCAGCATGCTTTTGGGATCAATTGGTAACAACACAAATAATATGGAGGAGCTAGAAGGCCTAATAAATGGAATATCCTAGGCCCTGCAATCAGGGAAAACTCCATTGGTGGTGGAAGAATACTTGCAGATAATTATCAACATGGATCGCCAGCTCCAAAATGGTGCCTCTACGTCTCAGGTTTCAAAGAACTGGCAATGGGAAGGACAGCTATCTGAACTCAAACGGATTCTAGCAGGACATTCAACCATCCTATTCTTGCATGTAAGAAGATCTTGTAACAAGGTGCACATTAGCTAATGAGGAAGTGGATATGCATAGCTCTTTCCATGCAGAAGAGCTTGACGATAATGGAAATAGGTTGGTAATATGCAAGAATTTGGTGAAGGAGGGCTTGGAAGCTATGACAAAAATGAACAATTGTTAGACATATCCCAACACTCAGTAGTTGGAAGACAGCTGTCGCTCTAACTCTACGAGAATCAGGCCATCTTTCATGTCTATATCAAAGAGCGGGCCCTTTTGGATAGTGATGGCAGGCATGGAAAGTTGCGAGCTATCCCAAGCACCAGGTGGGGTTGATGAACCACATGCCTAGACATGTGGTGGAGGTATGGAGCATGTGGCATCCACAAATGAAGTGATCACCGGTCGGAAAGGTCGTAAAAAGACGAAGGAGCATAATAAATTATAGAATTAATACCCTGGTTGATCCATGCAAGGAGAAGAAGTGGAGATGGCCCTGCAGGCCTACAGGTATGAATCCCACATCGGCTAGCGCAAGGATGGGGAATTCCAAAGATCTCCATATCAAATGGAATTCAATGAATAAGGAGGCAGATCTGTCGCAGAGCATGAAAGATATGGTGGAGCACAGTGGATGGTAGAGAATGAAGGCAGTTAAGGCAAAAATCTTGAGTTTAGTCAATGCTCCAGTCTGAGGGAGGAAAGGTTTTTCCCTATAAATTCACCTTGGTGGGATCACAGGGTCTCATTCAAAGTTGTGTTTCTGCTTCACATGGCTCCTAGTAATATTATGTGTTGTGTTATCATGCCTCATTATTGGAGAGCTCGGAATCGCCAAAGGAAAAATGGCAGAGGTGAAGGAACCAGCAGGGCGATGCCCAGTTCAGTGAATGATCTCCCCACAATTGAGGAATAATTGACCCTGCGTTCTTTCAACTGGGGAGATTAGTATATGGCGGAGACACCTGCGGCTGTAGAAGCATACATTTCCTTGAAGGAACTGGATCTCCTCAAATAGTATGAGACTCTCATGGGTCTTCCCTTACCGTTAAATCCCTTCTGGACCATCTAAACTCTATTGGCCTAGGATACACAGTCCAAGGTGCAGATTTCCTAGGGCATCAAGGAGGCTTTGTTCCTCATTTGGAGGGGGTAGCAAGAAATTTGGACTGGTTTTTGTCTTCTTGAACAGATAGCTATGGAGATTATGGATAGTCCCGGGGACACTACCACCACCCCGGCTAATACCCCTGTCAACTCGCTAGCCAATGCAGAAGCCAGTGCTCCCCATCCTCAGCAAGAGGAGCACTGTCCCAAGCCGAACTTGGACGCAGGGAGATGAATTCTTAGGACTTTGGTTTCTTGGCTTTCTTAGTTTTTTGCTTTTGTTTTATTGTAACTATATGTGCAATGTTACAATTATTCTGTCGTTATTGGATGAGTTCTTATTTTTCATGGTTCGTGTTTCATTAGTAGACCCGTTTTTCGACTGTAAGGAGAAAAGGAACGAGTTTATAGTTTCCATTGTAATGGGATGGGGTCTAGTGTTGTTTAAATTACTGGCTGTAAGAAGGAAAAACTTGGTTACTTGTGTTTCATTGTAATGGGATGGGTTTTGTTTGTAGTGGTATCTGTCAACTTTAAAGAAAAGCGGCTTTGTTACATTTGGTTCACTATGCTTGGGTGAAATTTTGCAACCCTTAAAGGGATTCAAGGACATCTTATATTAGCCCTGCTGCTGTTAGCTTGGTTTTCTCTAGTTTATCTAGCAAAACCAGAACTGTTTGTATCACCATTTTGTATCACATTTTTGTATATTAATAGAATTTTCTCCTGCTTACTCATAAAAAATAAAAATAAAAATAAAAACCTCTGTTCAATTATTTCTTTATGGACACAATGTATCTTTCATTTCTCCTTATCATTGACATATCATCTGCATACACTACAATATATGCAATAGATTTTCCAAAATCCTTGATAAATAAAGTTGCGTCATCAAGATTTAAGTGTTTGGAATTCAATTTCAAAAGATCTTAAGTTAGATTTTCATACAAGACTTGAGGTTCTTGTTTTAGTCCACACAAATACTTGATGAACTAACATACTTTTTTTTAATCTTCAAAAAAACTCTATGGATGAGACATTAAGACATTCTCTTTTAAGTCTCCACTCAATAAACTAGTCTTCACACCCATTTGATGGACATTCCATCCATCATGTGTAGCCAAATCTAATAGATGGAAGGAGAGTTGTCACCCATACTATGGTTTACAATATTAGATTTAGTTTCTAAATGTTGTTGTCTTGATGATAAATAACATTGATTTGAATATTTGGTAACATAATATTTTTATCATCCATTTCCAGCAAAGTTTTCTATCCTTCTCTCATTCAATACTTCTATTTGAGATCTTAGTATAAATGATGATGTTATATCTTGGCATCTCAATTAAATTTATGATAATCATAACTAGGAGCTTACATATTGTATTAGGTTCTATCCCTAAGAACTTCTAGGCCTTGCCAAGCTAAACATCCATGTATTATAGTTATACCAGTATATAAACAACATTTTCTTTATATTGAAACATTTATATCTATATGAATTGGATTATAAATCTATAAAGATAAATTTATTTATGTAGAGGTCTAAGTTATAATAGTAACAATAATAATAAAAAATAGTAAATTACCTTTTACACTTAGTTCAAATTGAAAACCATATTTGTTTATAATGAAATTTCTTTGGTTCAATATATGAATCCGGTTTCATTTGAGAGTAATATTATAAAATAATTGGATGGTCTATTTGTGGAAGCAGATTTTACTAATTACAACCAACAAAGAAATATATTATTTGTCGGATTCCCACTGGTGGGGGGCATTTTGGTTCACACTTATACTGTTTTCAAGGAGAGGATCCATCGAAGTATGTGATTGAAATTGTTATTTTTGCAATTTTGCAATTTTACTTGCTTGTCTTAGATTAAATACCAGATTTCAAAATTACTTAAATCATCTATATTAAAATTCGAAGCCTTCAAAATATTTCATTTTAAAAAAATAATAATTTAAAAATATGATTTTTCAAATTTTAAAAAAAATATTTTATTTTTATTTTTAAAATATATAATGCAGATATGGCGGAAAGATGGCCTAAATCTGAAATCTGCGGTATGTCTAACAGGCGTTATTTACTCACCATTATACTATAACGTAAACGTACTGTGTATTACTTCGAGTTCAATTAGAAATCATTTACTCTCGCTGATCGTAGTACCATATCCTTCTGTTTTACTAAATAAATTTTAAGACACTATGATTCTTACATATCAATACACAACTTTCATCACATTTACTAGCAACTCTAGTAACATAAAGCGAATATGGAGAGAACCAATCCCGTCCCCATGAGTATTTGGAGGCCGGGATTTTAAATGCCCAATAAGAACCATTCTTGCATCCTAATTTAAATCTTATTGTCCCCCATATGGTACGATACAGATAGTGGTGATTGAGTTCAAGTTTCCACCATATGCAATGGGTAGCAGTTTCCAGCCCTAGATCCATCACTAGAACCAAATGCAAGCAGAGCTTTTGCCAGTAGCATATCCATTCCCAAAGCCAATACCTGTTTTATAGCTAGTGTCATCACCTTCCCTAACTTGTCTTGTGTTCCAAGCTTATTCTTGTTTCTAGGTACTAACGGTGTACAGGTTTAATGTAACCTAGATAGCATTGTGGGAACATAAGGAACTAGGAACTGGTTGCTCAGCTTTGCTTTGCTGGACCATAGCAACGGTAGGTGTCTTAATGCTTCTACTTTGTTTGCATATGCTTAAGGGTTTCAAGCATGAAGGAGTATATCCTTAACAGTTAGATCCCTTACTAGACTATCATAACCGAAACTAATAGTTATTATAATAATAATAATAAAAAGAAAAATAGGCAAGAGCTTGTGTTATCTCCGAGGAGGTCACAAGTTCAAAACCCATAGCCCGTTGTGACAAGGCTAGAAGGGTAAGGCTAGAAGGGTAGGCGACCCCTGGTACCGGGACGTCTCATCTCGGCTCCTGCTAAGTCACAAGTTTAATATATAAAATAATTCTACTAACAAATAACGGAAATGACAATTCCAACAATTAAGACTATATATATATATATATATATATATATATATATATATTGTTTTAGTTTTTTAGGTGTACCCCAATTAAGATTATATATATTGTTTTAGTTTTTTAGGTGTACCCCGCTTATAGTGAAGTAAATATTTCTCTAGGGTTAACGAGCTACAACCAGCGATACTCTAGATACCGTTGCTCCTACCCACCACAATAGTTTCGCTATTTCTTAACCGCAGTTGTGTGACGTTAAGGATCAAGAGCTACGCCCAATCTATCTAGGCCAGTTCTGTCAGTCTCGGTGAATAGGTGGGAAGCACGTCACTGTTCAACTATTAGTAATTATTAACAACAACCAGACTATTCATGGTGGCAGGCAGTGATCAAAATTGAATCTTTCATAGTCCTTTATAGGGGTTTAGCCCTTCCCAAAAGTACATTTTATAAAATATACTTTACATAAAATTTACTCTTTCAAATTTATCTTTCATTGAAGAAGGAAAAAAATATTTATAAATTTAAAAAGAAGACAAAATTTGAAATAGTCTTTCAATATTATTTTAATTTCTTTAAATATATATAAAACATAAATTAATATCCATATTAATTACTTAAATGATTTTGACATCTTTCTAAAATAGACATTTTCCTTAAATTATAGCATTTTCTAAGTTTTTCCTGTTTTTTTCCAGCTAAATCTAGGCCTTGATTTTTTATTTTTGTATTAAAAAAAAAAAAAAGATTTCATATTTGATATTGGAAATAATAATTTCGTTTCAAAATTAGTGAAAGAGATGGTTGTGTGGCTGATTTACTATGAGACCGTGACTAGTGAGGCTGATATTGCTACTCACGAGCTAATTGGTTTAGCATAGGTGATGGGGGTTGCAAAGCTTCAGAGGTTCTCATGTGCATCAATTTTTTTTTCAGCCATTTGAAGTTGATCCTCTTCTTTGTGTTTTTTATTTGTTTTCTGATTGTTATTGTAACTTGATTTATGTGTGATTTTTCCAGAACTGAAATTTTTTTGGGGTGAATGTGTTACATACCCACAGAGCCAAACGTTGTTGTTTTCTGGGTAAAAAGAAAGAATAATTGTGACTTGATTCATGGGTGTTTTTCCCAGAACTGTAATTTTTTTGGGTGAATGTGTTAGGTACCAGCAGAGCCAAAAGTTGTAAATTTTTTTTTTTGTGAATGTGTTACCTACCCGCAAAGCCAAAAGTTGTTGTTTTCTGGCTAAAAAGAGAGAATAACACTTCGTTAATTTGTTACCATGGACTGCAAAAAATATTTATTTTGTGGGTGGAAAAATATATATTGGAATTTTAAATTTGAATATAATTTGGAATTTGGAAAAATTTATTTTGTGGGATTGGAAAAATATACATATATATGGAATGAGGTAGATTGGAAAGCCATTTATGATGTATGGAAACTAATGAAAGCTCAAAAAGCTCTTCCACTGGGCAAATAGCTTCATCTCTCCCATGATGTAAATTTGATGATTTTGAAAAATAAAGGGAAGCAATTTCTTGATTAATATTTTTAGAATTGTACACATTTGTGTAAAATAGTAGTGTTGTGGATAAATTTGATTTAAAAAAAAAAACTTTTTAATTTATAGTTTAATTGAAATTACAAAATTTTCATTAGCTATTTTTTAACATTATTAAAATTTGAAAGTATAAATATTTATTAGTCATTTTTTGTATGAAATGTATAATTAATTTTCTTTTTTCATTTAAAGTATAATTATTTTTTCAAATTTTCAAAGTTGAAGGGTTTGGTATATATATACCCTTCAATATGAAATTAAAAGGAGCCCTTCAAATTTGATCAATGGTGGCAGGTTTCCTGTACTGGACTTGTACTGGACTCATGCCTAAGAAGTCGTATCATGCTACCAATGATCAAATTTGAAGGATGGGCCTTAATTTCAATTTGAAGGGTATTTATTTTTTGAGCCCTTCATAGATGGAAGAGAAAAGAAATAATTGTATTTCAATTGACAAGTATAAATTAACTAAACCCTTTCATAAAAAAAATGCAAAAGAAAAATATTGTTCCTTTAAATTTTTACAATTTAAAATAATTCAACGCTCCTTAATATCTACATGAAAAAATGCTATATTTTCAATAAAACTTATTTTACATTAAGTTGCCACATGTATATCATTAATTTTACAGTTCAGTAACATAACAACTATTCTATTGTATTTTTTCTAGTTGGAGCACACTTCATTATACAAAAAAACTGCACAGACTATGCCATAACCATATTGAAGCATTCACGTGCAATCCAAGCTTGAGAGATGTAAAAATGATAAGGATTGGGCACCTAAAAAAAATAATACACAACTAAAAAAACATTAAAAAAAAATTCCTACATACCAAGCAACTTAGCAAAGCTGGCTAGGGTTGGGGCATCGATTTTTTTTGTTCAATACTTGTTGTGAAATCATACATATATGGAATGAAGGAGAAATGGAATCAATCCTACATCAATTGAAACTCACTACATGTCTGAGTCTCAACAGTATGCCTTTTAGATTGAACTAAAATACGAAAAGAAGTTTATTAATGGCTAGATTTGAGAAGTTCTACGTGCCAATAATTAAGGGCTCAAGGCTCTAAAATTTGTTGTGTTTCATACCAATCCACGATTCACTGAATCAAGAGTCATGGGTAGGAATTTAAGTTATTTAATGAAGACAATTAATGTGTATAACCTTTATGTCAAAATTGGTTTCCATGCTGATCCAGGCCACTACCCTTTTTATTGTCTTACCAAAATGCATGATAATGAGGAAGAAGACCTAAAATTATGGACTTCACCTTCAAAGAATGCCTTGAATCACATCACTAAGGAGTGATAAGAAGATCACAACAATCCAACGTGTCAAATCTCAGTTGATAGTGTTAATTAAAGACTTATATGATAAATTTAATACAAGACTTACTTATAGTTGTCTCTTATTCTTTGGGTCAATTCGTATTATAAGGTGAGGATCTGCATGCATAATAATCCTTAGTTATGACTATGAGATGAGGATTTAAAGAGAAGAGGATGTAAAGTCAAGTAATTTTTACATATAATTTTTACACTCCATAGCCTGTGCTCAATAACACCTCTCTATAGAAATGCATAAATAATCCTCTCCCCAATTTGTGATGGATGACAAATTTTTATATGAAGGGTACAATTTTGAACGCTCCATGTACACTAGTTGGTTCAACCTCCAATGTAAGAGTCATGCAAACATAGTTCGTTATTATTTTTTATGCATAATGGATTCACAATGTAGGTATGCCCAAGCGTTACAATCGGGTCTAAGTGAGGCCTTCGAAAATGGGGAAATGCCGATTATGCGGTGGATCTTTAATGCGTTTTTGAAAGATTTATAAATGGGTATAATCTGCAAATTCAGTTTCGATAAGGCTGAATAATAGAAATTCTTAAATCAGATTTACGTATCAGACTAGATGTGACGACACCATATTCAACAAAGTTATTGTTTGATAAGATCTAACATATATATATCTTTAATAGTTGAATGGGCTGGTCTAAATATCACGATTGAACCTCCACGTGCTGTAGTTCGAAGTTTATACATATACTTTTACCATCAAATCCCAAGGTCCTAGGGTTTGAACATAGTTTAGATACCATAAGTAATCATCAGTCTAGAGACAGTTTTTTTTTTGGGGGTAAATGAGAAGGTTTTCACAGAATATATAAAAATTATGCATATTTTGACAAAACTACAAATTTAAAGTAAGGTTTAATTTAACGGATCACCTGTTAATGATATAAACTTATCGAAAACATAATTTTAACAACATAAACTTAACAATATTCCTACATCTTTTAATATGAAAATATATACATCAATTCATTGAGACCAAATAAGTCTGACCTATTTTGATTGTTGAGAGTTGCAGTTGTTGTCGAGGTCCACTTTTGTCGTCGAAACCCTTGCCTAACTCCTCCAAGCTCACCAATATGTGATGGTTCTTTGCAACTCGTCGCTACTAGATTCTCTGTTGTACGCTACGAACAGATTGTCAATCCAACTAAACCCACCGGTTTCCTCCCTTCTTTTCCCTGACGGGTACTCTCCTTCCCCCGTGACCCCAAGCTTGACAAGGATGACAATATGTGCTAGCAACCGAATTACAACACCAAACTACTGTTGGGAAGCTCCCAACCTCGCTTTTGTTGTATTCGACAACACTCTTTCGTAGTTGTCTCCAAGTCACAAAATCATTCGTGCTCCAACTATAGGAGATCGGAAGAGAAAAAGAAGATCCCCAATCTTTTCTTTTCTTCCCTTTTATTAACCCTTCGTTAATAACAATGCATATGTATGCATTCTTTTTAGTTTTATTGATTCTTTTCATAAGTATTGTATTTATTTATTTTATTTACTTATCAATATTTTTTTATCTTAGGTTATTTTTCTTAGGTTTTTATTTTTCTACTTTTAGTCTTCCCTTTACTTTATTTATTCATTTAGTATTACTATTATTATCATTATTTATTTTATTTATTATTATTATATTTATTTATTTATGTTTGGTTTATGTATTACTTAATCATCATATTATTTACTATTATTATTGTTGTTGTTGTTGTTATTTATTATTTTCATTTTAGTTTAATTGGGTGCTTATTACCGTCGATTCTTGTCGTAGCCAGAATTATCAAGGCACTATGCTCAGAGCATGTCCTTCTGATAATTCTCCCAAGCGGGGAGTTGGTTGTGACGACTAAGCCAATGTTACCTCAGTTCACGTACCCTGCGAAGAGCTAGGTGGTTCCTACAGAATAAGGTAAAATCCCTATTGTGTTCCCCCTATCACATTCTTCATGAGTGACTGCCTCGCCGCCTATCCTCACAGAATGTCAATCTGATGAGCTGGAGTTTTCCTCACTCTATTCAAATCTCATCATGCCACGCGTTCGCTAGCCTTACACATATAATTTCTCATCCCCGTCACTTGAGGTGGTTCGATGGATAATTGTTTCCCATTACCTACACATATAACAGCTGTTGCACTAAACATATCATAATTTAATAATGTTATAAACAATATCGGTATCACCTACCATAGTCATCGACTTTGCATAGTGATGCTTTCTTTTTGTTCATGTCCCTTCCTTTCCTGTCACACTCGACATACCATCAGAGTATGTGCTACACAAAACTTTATTTTTCAACCATTAAAATATATACAACTTAACTCTTGCTTGATAACTTCACATAATTTCTCATTCATTTACAATAGAATCATTCATATAATTGCATCCAGAACTAACCAAATATTATTTCATTTATCATGTAATCCATAAGTTGAATACCATTTTGTTTAGGTTATATCTCATCAGTAGCTAATTGTTTCATTCTTCTCTGGGTCATCCAAAACCGGATGCCCTCCAATAATATGTTCCTACAATAATTTTTAGATATCAAAGTAGCTGGGTCATTCATCATAGAACGCCCTCAAGAATTATTCATAATAATCTCAAAAATCAAGGTAAACACAAGGTGTTACAGTTTCATTGGATGAAAATATGATACAAATGTGTATTTGCAGCAAAATGATGATGTATTGCAGATTATTTTACTATATGTAGATGACCTCCTAATTACAGGGAGCAGAAACAAATAAATTGGATCAATCAAGGCATCTCTACACAGTGAGTTTCAATGACAGATCTAGGATTGCTAAAACAATTTCTAGGGTTGGAAATTGAGCAATCTGAAAAATGCATCATACTCAACTAACATAAGTATGCTTCATACCTTCTAATAAATTTCAATATGGTTTATTGTAAGGCATCCAAGTGCCCTTTTCTTTCTGGCATAAAACTAAGTGAACTTGGTGATTCTCGTTTCGAATATTGTTCACTGTACCTGCATCTAGTTGGTAGTTTGTTGTACGTTACACTTACCATACCTAATTTATCTTATGTTGTTAGTGTTGTAGCAAGGTATATGTAGCAACCACATGAGTTCCACTGGAAGGCAGACAAAAAGATCCTTCAATATGTTTAGGGAACAAATAGTTTCGGGGTACACTATGCAGCTAGTTCTACAGTTGAACTAGTTGGCTTTTCTTATTCGAATTGGGCTAAAGATCACACTGATAGAAAATCCACTTCAGGTTTTGTTTTTAAGCATGTTGATGGTCTTATTTTCTGGTCTAGTAATAAACAACAAACAATTTATCTTTCTTCAACAGAGGCCAAATATAGGGGAGTAGTGAATGTAGCCACACAATGTGTGTGGTTGCAAGGTAGTCTTCAGGAGCTTGATGTTGCATTTGATTGACAAATGACCATTTGGGTTGATAATCAAAGTGCCATCAAGATATATATAGATCCAATACATATGCAAAGAAAAAATCACATAGATATTCATATGCACTACATCCGGGGCTTAGTTCATGACATGGTGATTTTCTTGCAGTATTTCCCATCCACCGAGCAAACTGCTAACATATTCAACAAGATTTTTACTGAGAATACCTTCAATTACTTGACATCATTGCTTGGAGTGAGTGGTGGATGGTGATTGCTTCCATTCACTTACAGGTTTTCATCCCCTTGTCCATTTTAGAGGGGAGGTTTTGTCCCATGAGGTTTTTCTCTTTTCCTCATTTTTACATGGACAAATAAATTTTTGTTTGTAATGAGGTGACTTGAGAATTTGTTTCCAAGGACACCAATAATATTTTGATTAGTTGTACTAATTCATGGTTAACGAAGGGTGCTAGAACAGTAATCCACCACTTAGTACCTTGGTTTATGACCTTTTTCAATTTTAATTGCATTTATGCAGTGATATGCTATGGTTTGGTCTTAGGGAAGTTAATCCAGCAATATAACGAGTTATTTTGGTTTGTTCACACCTATAGGAGTGCTCCAGCTCAATTAACCATCACATGTGTGGCCTCATTAACGATAGGATCTATCCCATTCCTTTTGAAGATATTTGGTTGACTAGGGGCGCTAGGGGTGTTTCTAGCCTAATTTTTGGATTGTTGGAGCATTTATTGCTCACTTTGAGCCTCCCACTCACCTCTACTTGCTCACCCACGCATGCCATGGAGTCATCATTTTCATAGAAAACTTCAGCCACGCCCACACCTTGATTCGTGACCGTTTGGTCTGATCTGGAGCTTGTTTGATCCACCTAGGGGGATTGGGGTCAATTTTTTCCATTTCACATGTACACTCATATTTGGATTCCTAAGCCTCATGAATTGATCCAAATGTAATATAAACATGTTCGTAACACATTCAAATTTTAGGCACTTCAATAATATCCATTATCTGTTCACATTGTGTATGTAAAATTGTTCCTCATTCAAGCGTTTTTGTTGTTTTTGCAAGTAATTCGATCTGTGAGAGTCTCTTGCGATCCTGGATCATGTTATATATCAAATGATCACATTGATAATACATTATACAATATTAATGATGATTGATTAACCCTATCATTCTACACCATCTTTGAGTGGTTATATGTATTATTTTCTTTTCATATATGAATTCTCTCGCAAGTGATGGATCTATTTTCTGAAGGAAAAGAGTGAAGCTTTCAAAAAGTTTCAAGAGTTTAAATAACTAGTTGAGAATTAGACTGGAAAGAAAATTCATGGTTTTAGATCTGATAATTTAGGAGATTTCATGTCTAATGACTTTAATAATTTCAGTCGAGAGGCATGGATAAGAAGACAATTGATTGTACCTTAGAACCCCCAACAGAGTGGGGTCATTGAAAGAAATAAAAGAATAATATGTGCAGCTGAAAAATCTATGATGTGTGATCAGGATATGGCCACATCCTTATGGGAAGAAGCATCCATCGCTATTACTTATATTCATAACAAAATCTCTCATACTATCCTAGGAGAAAAGACTCTTGAAGAATTTTTCACTGGTGAAAACCCAAATGTTGAACACTAGAATATTTTTTCTATTCATGTCTACACGCATAAGAGGATAAATATGGATCCATCTGAAATGAAAGACACATTTGTTGGATATAGAGAATCCTACAAATATTATAGAATCTATGTTCCAAGACAAAGGCACATTGAAGTCAATATATATGTAACATTTCATGAAGAGGTTTCCTTCAATTGATTTAAATAACTTCAGTTTGATTCAAATATAGAGGATCATGAGACTCCCCTGATGGATGATCCAGGTTCTGGTTCTAGTCATTCATATGTTGAGAGGGAGAATCCATAATAACCCTTAGATCCCCCTCATCTCGAAGATCCAATAGAACTGGTAGAAATATCTTTTGATGACCCCCCTACTAAAATGATATTTACTTCGTGTCGAGACATTCTACAAGAAGAAGAAAAATATGGAGCATCATCAAGCATATTCAGAGACTGAAGGAGACCTAAAATATATTCACGATATTTAGTAGAGGTGAGTCACGTCAGTGATTCAGAACCTAACATCTATGAAAAAGCTTCCAAGAATACGGTATGAAAAGATGCCATGGTGGAAGAATACAAATCAATCATGATAAATGATGTGTGGGAAGTTGTTCCTAAACCATAATAGAATTCTGTAGTAACTTCCCAGTGGTTTTATAAAATCAAACATCTAGTTTATGGTAGTATTGAAAAATATAATGAAATGTTTTTGGATCTTGGTTTCTCATAGAAAGAAAGAATACATTATGATGAGACATCCGCCGCAATGTCTAGGTACACCACTATCTGAGCCATGATTTCCATTACCTCAATTATGGGGTGGAATCTTCACCAGATTGATGTGAAAACTTCCTTTCTCAATGGTGAAGTTAAGGAAGAAGTATACATATAAAAAAAAAAAAAAACTAAGGGGAACTTGTAGTTCATGGGAAGGAGTACCATGTATGCAAACTTAAGAAATCCTTTTATGGTATTAAACATTACTTGAGGGCTTTGTATTCAAGGATCGACACCTATATTCAGAGCTTTGGCTTCTCAAAAATCGAAACTGGCCACAACCTATACTTCAAGGTTATAAAGAACCAACCATTAATATTGGTTCTCTATGTTGATGACTTGTTCCTTAGTAGAGAGGAACGCCAGATATACTGGTGAAATATGGATCTCACTTCTAAGTTCAAAAATAAATATGGGTCTTGTGCACTATTTTATTGGTTTGGAATTTTGGAAAAATAAAGATGAGATCTTTCTTTCACAAGGAAAGTACATGGTTGATGTTTTGCGTAGATTTGGTATGATGGACTATAATTTCATGTATACACCATGGTTTCTAATCTAAATAAAATTCATCAATTAGATTTTAATCGAATCTAGGCGATCCTACCATGTATAGAAAACTCATTGGTTCCTTGATGTATTTGATATATACTATACCATATAAATGTTACGATGTGAGTATCTTGAGTCAGTTCATGTCTGAGCCAAGAGATGTACATTCATTTTTTCCAAGAATGTGCTTATATACCTTCTAGGTACTATTTCTTATGGAGTTAGGTATGTTAGGATTTATAATCCTCCCTTGTACGAACTAGTCTATTAGATTAAATTTTCCTAACTTAGGTGTCATTTAATTATTATTGTGTCCACTAGTACCATTCAGTCCACTTGGGATAATGGGGCCACATGTACCAGTCACTAGAGTGTGGGGAACACAGATAGAGGTTAACTGCAACTGACTCTACCTTCATGCATCAGTTTATGCACCTCCTATACCAATCCCTATAATTTAGGATCCGCTGGGAGTGCCACCACCAACCTCCATTAGTTGTTAGTAGTTGGTAACTATTCAAGCTCAGTTATGCTCCAGTTACATTAAGTTCGATGTCCTCAAGTTTATCTAGCACCGGTATTAACTAGTTTAACTTATTATAATTTATGGAGAAACTTAATTAGACATCTAGAGTTAGCTAGGGAGCTCCGATAGCGATTTAGACACTTCCAGTTAGCAAGTTAGTTAGTCATCTAGTATTGAGTTGGTAAATTCAAGTCCTATACATATGATTCAAATTATCCTTTATGCAACATTCATGTATAATGATGGGATTAATGAAGTATATATTGTAATTATACTGAGCAATACTTGTTTGTTTCTTGTGAGATTTTTTTTGTTCAGTTGGTATTATTAATTCCTTTTACACTGTATAATTATCAAAATATAATGGCACATTAATTATAATATGTTATCAGATCCTCCTCAAGAAATCTTCAAGTCTGCCTGATATCCATTGTATACCAGAAGCAGTTGGGTTTACAAATAAGTCCCAAAAATTGTGCATTGATAACTATGGATTTGATAACAAAAGCCTCTTAAGGTGTGAAGGACCCTAAGAAATTTTAGATGTCGAGATGGAAGGATTGATTCTAATAAATTGCAAATTTTTATTGGTTTTGTAGTGATATTTTGCAGGTACAACTTCATAAGGATTCAATATTATTAGTTCCTCTTCTTACTCCATCCATAAGATATTCAGAATGGTACTATTGAAGATGATTTAATCTTTAAAGGGACAAGATATCTATGAAGTATCTATTGGTCTTGGTAAAGAGTCTTATGAATATGAGAGATAATGCATAAATGATGGTGACAGATATTTTGAAACAATATGTCTGGCCTTTTCTCCAAACTTGCGCTACCTTATTGATTTTGTCGAATACCCAAAGTATCTCTTAACAGAATTGGATAGAAACTTTGGAAAGCACAATGAGGATCATTATAGAAATTTGGAGAGCACACCCAACACAACAATATTTATTTATTCAAAAGTATCAACCTCTAATCTCTCTAATGAAGTTGTTCAAGATGAAGAAGAAGTATAATCTTCAACACACTCAATTCGAATGGAAGAATGTCTCCTTGGAGTGACTCATGCTCCTGTTGCTCTGGAAGTTTATGTGATATCTAATATTATCATGTTGCTGATACAGAAGAAGACATTCCAATGTATATTATTGAAGAAAATTCTATTTCAATTTTATGCAAACATTCTATAGTGATTCTTTTATTTTCAATTCTGTGCAAAGTTTTCTAGTGATTATTTCAAAAAATAAAGACGAATTTTATTTCTCTCTCTAATGATGTTGTTGGTGTGAAAAAAATTAATACTTTGTGTTTTTTATAAATAATATCAGATTGTAGGAGTGATCCATTCATTCTCATTGATATTGATCTTCCAACAAATTCCTACATGATTGCATGCACCAATACTCAGAGTTCTGTTGAAGAAGGAGAAAATTGTGCATCTACAATATCAATGGAGCACTTGGATTTGTTCAAAAATCTTGGATCTGATATGAAATTATTTGTATCTGATATGAAATTATTTGGTTCAATTTTTAAGTTTCAAGAGCCTCCATTAATACTTGTAGCTGTTCTCATCAATTTGCTGTGAAAAATCAAGTGCCAAAATTCTCTTTCAAAATTCCTGCTGGTGATTTGATGTCATTTTTCTCTCATGAGTTTGATGATATTATATTTTGTAAATATTTGGATATTTTGGAAATAATATCATATTTTAGGAGTGATCCATTCACTCTCTTTTATATTGAGCTTCCAACAAATTCCTAGATGATTACATGCACCAATATTCAGAATTTTGTTAAAGAACAAGAAAACTGTGCATCTACCGTTTCGGTGGGGCACCTGGAACCTTTGTTCCATACTCTTGGATATGATATGACCTTATTGTATTTGATTTCTAAGTTTAAAGAGCCTCTGGTCATGCTTGTAGTTGTTCTCATCAATTTTGGTGTGAAAAAACAAGTACCACAAGTCTCTTTTAAAATTGTTGCTAGGGATTTGATGTCAGTTTTCTCTTATGATTTTGTTGATATTATATTTTGTGGATCATTGGTTATTTTTTAAGATTTATCAGATTATGGATCTCAATCATTTTCTCTCCATATTCCCAAGGATTCTCTACCTTTCTATTTGATCATGTGCTCATCTCCCCACAGAACTAGTAAATATGGAGACATTCTACATTCGCCTAGACACTTGCTCCTAACACTTGGAGTTGAATTTACCTCACATGGTTTGATGTTCAAGGCTGTAATATATCATTTTCTTTCTTTTTCCTTACATGGTTCAATTTCTCAAGCAGTTTTTCTCTCTAATCAGCTGATCTCGGTTGCTCTACATGGGTCCAGTTTTAACCTTGCAATTATCTATGTTCCTCATTCAGTTGAGAATATTCTTATTCTTACAAAGAAGAAAATTCCTCAAGACATAATCATTTAGTTTGTATTAAAAGGTTCACATGCATAGCCTCAAGATGTTGCTGCACAAAAGAACCAAGATATTGCATTTNATTTATAATGCTCCCTTGTTTAAACTATTATATTAGATTATATTTTACTAACTTAGGATTCATTTAATTATTATTGGATCCACTAGAAGCATTGGGTCTAGTTGGGATAATGGGGCCACCTGTACTAGTCACTATAGTGTGGGGAACACATATAGATGTTAACTGGAACTGAATGCACCTTCATGCATCAGCTTATGTGCCCCGTAGACAAATACCTACAATTTAGGAGCCACTAGGAGTGCCACTGCAACCTCCTTCAATTGTTGGTAGTTGGTAACTACTCAAGCTAAGTTATGCTGCAGTTACATTCAGTTAGATGCCCTCTAGTTCAGTTAGCACCATTCTTGCATGGATTCATGTGGGAAGGGTTCTATTCTCACCTACTTCTGACCTAACACATCAATTAAACTAGTTTAACTAATTATAATTGATGGAAAGAATGAATTAGACATATGGATTTATCTAGTGAACTCTGATAGTTATTTAGACACTTCTAGTTAGCTAGTCAGTCAGTCTTGAGTTGGTAGATTCAAATCCTATCCACATGATTCAAATTCTCCTTTATGTATCATTCATGTATACTACTATGATTAATGAACTATATACTTTAATTATACTGAGAAATACTTATCCATTTCCTGTGATATTTTTTTTTTCTAGTGGGTATTATTCATTCCTTTTACACTGCATAATAACCAAAATCCAATGGCACTCATTCCTTGAAGATCAATGGCACATTAATTCTAATAATATATGCTTCCAGTGGTGGAGTGTTCCTACATGGTTCTGTCAACTTTGACTAGACTTGGTAGAAATATGGACCAAAATAGTACATATGGATATTGTTTTATATTGGGATCATCTATGATACCTTGGTCTAATAGGAAGAAGGAATACATATCGCAGAGTAATACAAAATCATAGTATATTACATCCAAAAATCCTTTCCGAGAAGCGGTGTGGATTAGGAATCTACTTATTGGGTTGCTGGGTGAGAATATTGAGACTATTGTCATTAAATATGACAATTAGAGCTACATTAAGATCTCATATAACCCTATGTTTCATGACAATAAAAACACATTGATATGAACTACTAATACATTAGAGACATGGTCCAAAGAGGTATCATAAGACTATAGTAAATTTCTATTGATGAGCATATATAAGATGTGTTAATTGATCCTTTGTCCTTAATGAAGTATAGGTACTTCTGAGACAATCTTGGAATGGAAGAGAATTCCTCCCTCACTAAGAGGGAGTGTTAAATTTATATCATCATGATTTATTCTCCAAGTCTATCGTGTACACCAGGATTGAGCCTCATGTGCCAACATAGTTCCTTAGGGAGCCTAATTTTTGAGTTGGACTCAAGAATGAATAAGCCTTATGTGTAAAGGTTAAGCCTCGTGTGTTGTGGTAATTCTTTGTATGTTAAAGTGATGTTGTAGTATGGTCTTGTTTTCCAATACTAATGGCTTGTTTGTCAAGACAAATCCTCATGTGTTGGTGTAATTCTTTGAAATTCAAATCATGAATGGAATGTAACATACTACTAACCATGTTCGTAAATATGGATAAGCTATTAAATATACTCTAGAGGCTGGCCACCTCTATAATGGATTGCATTAGCATATGACCACTTGGAACGGTAGTAGAATGAGATGATAACATCATTGGAAAAATATCCTTAGTATATTTTATATGATAAATAAATTAAAGTTGACACAAGTGGACCATGCATATAAGATGAGAGATAAAAATAAGATGTGATAAGATAAGAGAGAACTTGAATTTCTCACTTCGATGATGTTAACAAGAAATACTTCATTTAAGTAAGAGAGAACTCAAATTGTTCATGAGATCAATGTGGAGATAAAATTCTCTTTTGAAGGAATTGGATATTTTGTGCATGTGACCAAAATCAACGAGTTGGATTTTCATTGGATATACTATTAGTTTGTTCTCTTATTATATCTTCTCTCTTTCACTAATATTACACCAAGGGTGCTTGGTATTTATCTATGATATAGTGTTATATTTTCTTAAGATCTGATTAGATTATCGAGGATATTTATTTGAAAGAATAAGAAGTAAAACAAAATTCATGAGATATAAAAGATACACAAGACACAAATATTTTCATCGGGGAAACCATAAAGGAGAAAACCCCACAAACTTCTTTAGAATAGTAAGATGATCAAAATTAGTAATAAGAAATGTTCAATAGCTATCGTTCTTTCCTCCTATGACTGTCTCTCTCTCTCTCTTTCATGTGCGTTAGAGAGTGTGTGAGGTTTGTATAAATGAAGGAGAGCGCCTCCTTATTTATACCCTTTCAAGTCACTAACGAAATAGAAGACTCGATTCTACATCTCATCTCACATGGGGTGCACTTCTCCTAGAGAGACCATAATTTTATATTACATGATGTTACACTGGGACTATTGCCCCCACTTACAACAAAGGTTGTACTTGAAGTTATAGACACAATTTAGACATATCGTAAAGGGGTAAAACACATCCCCAATGGGGGTACAACAACATATAATGATAATATACATTAGAATATCTTCCAAAGTTATAAATACATCAAAACTCCTTCTTAATTAGGAAGGTATTCTCTCTCTATGTAGTAATCAGCACATTTGGTCCATCCTTCATCATGAAGTCATAGATTCTTCATCATAGATGTTGCCATCATCTTCTTATAATTTTTTCATCATCCCATACTATGTGTCATCTAAATTTTCTACAGTTCCAACCCTTTTTCATGTTGGATGTAGACCTAGTGCTTTGCCATGTCTTCATCTATAGTTGCAACCCTTTTTCATGTTGGATGTAGGCCTGGTCCCCTTTGAGGTGGTCATATACAATGCCATCCCTTTTTCATGATGGATGTATGCCTAGTCCTCTTCCATGTATTCATCTACAGTTCCATCCCTTTTTCATGTTGGATGTAGGCCTAGTCCTCTGCCAGGTCTCCATCTACAGTGCCGGCCCTTTTTCATGCTGGATGTAGGCCTAGTCCTATGGTAGGTCTTCATCTACAATTCCATTCCTTTTTCATGTTGGATGTAGTCCTATTCCTCTACCATGTCTTCATCTACAGTTCCAACCCTTTTTCATGTTGGATTTAGGCCTAGTGCTCTGCCAGATCTTCATCTATAGTGCCAGTTCTTTTTCATGCTGGATGTAGGCCTAGTCCTTTTCCAGGTCTTCATTTATAGTGCCATCCCTTTTTCATGCTTGATGTAGGCCTAGTCCTCTGCTAGGTATTCATCATCTCTACAAGAAAACCATCAAGTAGGTACATCTCAGGACTTATTATATGCCTCTTACAAAACCTGCAGGATCTCTGAGGACTGATTATATGCCACTACAAAACTTGAAGGAGCATCTCCGTTGCAACACTTTTGTACACTAATATTACCTCATCATCTTTAGATCATCTCATTGTAATACAAAGAACAACCCATATACACATAACAAAACATTTAAATCAACAACCAAGGGAGGCCCATCTTGCCACCATGTCGGAAAGGCTGTCAACAATTACACCAACGACTATGGGAGGCCCATCCTGACACCATGTTCTAAAGGCTCAGCACTTACATCACAAACATGGGAGTCCCATCCTTCCCCCATGTCAAAAACGCCCTCAGCACTTACACCAATGACCATGGGAGGCCCAACCTGACACCATGTCGAAAATGCTTATGTGTATCTGCATCTTCCAGACTCATCACTTCCCCTTGGAAGGAATATCTATCTGAAGTACACCAAGCTTCTCTTTGAAGTATTGAAACTTCACTCTCGCTATTTCTAGCATAGAATCACATCAAGAATGATTATGTCCAAGGATAACCTACGATATTCGCCAAGACTGATTCAATTCAAGGACAACCTACATGATTGATTACGTATGGGTAACCTACGAGCTTCGCAAGGATTTTATGCTCAGAGAACCTATCTCACTGGCTATGCTAGAACTCATCACTACCTCTTTCGAGAGATTTGGATCTGGATCACATACTGGAGCTTCACTTCTTCTCTCTCACAAATAGCCAAGAAAGTAGCAACATATTTCTCTTCGGATGTACTCAACGCCATGCAAGACTGCATCCTGCAAAACCAATAGCCCATGTCGGATCTCAAACTAAAGAAGAAACCCAGTGTGCTCTTATTTTCAATGGTGCTACCAATATGAATCAACATAACCATGCATGCTAGTATTCTGATTCATATCATAATTGAGCCCATACTTAACTATACCTTTGAGGTACTCACTGCATGCTTTGCAACCAAGTGAGCATGTCTCAGATCCATTAGGAACTGGATCAGTTCGTTCATAGAAAAGCATGTGTCTAGTCTTGTATTCATCAGGAACATCAATGAACAAATCATCTGACTATACACTGTGGCATCAACCATATCTGATGAATCATCACTCAATAGTCTAGGTTCTATGCCATAGGTGTGGCCATGTCCTTACATTCCATCATCATGAACCTCTTCAAGATCTCGATTGCATATTTCCCTTGTCCAAGGGAGATTACATCCACACTCTGCCACACCTCCATGCCTAGAAAGTAGTGCATCATACCCAAGTCCTTTATCTCAAACTCGATAGTAAGTCTCCTTCTTGCATATTTGATGAGTCCCTCTTTTCCTGTCAGGAATAGGTCATCGACATATAACAGGAGCATCACTGGTCTTCCCCCTTCAATATTGAAGTAAAGGTTGGAATCATGTTTACTCCCAGTAAATCCTAGATCCATCAGTAATTTTTCCATCTAGTCATACCATGTCAAACCTTAGGATCTTCTACAGTCACTCCCTCTGAACCGGAGCATCATTCTCCCTCTGCCTTTCATACTCTATGTATTCAAACATTCTGTAATGGAGTGACAAGTAGCTTCCTCTGCTACTAATATTCTATGTATCCATCTAGGGTCATTGGACACCAAGATGTTCTATCTTGACCTTTTTTGAAAAGTTCTTCTCACACCCATCTATGAGCTTATCATCCTCTATAGGATTTCATCTTCAATCTTGTAGAAAAGGTTAAGATCTTCATCACTCTAGGTGATCTTCAAGCTCCTTATGTAACTATATGTTCTATCCCATGGGTTCCTTCTAAGCTCATACAAGGACTTATTTAATTTGCACACATGATCCTTTCTGTCATGTGTCTCATCTCCCAGTGGCTACTTTATGTATACTTGAATCAGCACTGGTGGAAATGTCTCTTCATAGTATATTCCTTCTCTATGTGAGAATCCTTGTGCTACGAATCTTGCCTTGTTTCCCATGATGTTTCCATTTATTGCATGGTGGATCTTGTAGATCCATATGGAAGACACTATGGACTTTCCTTCAAGTCTCAACACCGCATCCTAGACATCATTCTTCTTGAACTAGTATTCTTTGATCATAGTCTCCTTCCCTTTCTTCATGTCTACTTCTTCATAGATGGAAGGCTCTGCATCAATGATGTCGCTCAAAAATGTCACATAAATAGAGTGTGTCTAAGGCCTCTTTCTTTCTTTGGAAGTATCATCATACTATTCTTCATCTTGTATTATTTCTCGTTCCCAAGGTGGTATTCATCTGTCGAGGTGGATCTACTATTCTCTTTTTATTTTTTTGAAGCTCTTTCTTTCGCTATGGTGTCTCTGACCCGGGAAGCTTCATGTTCCTCTTTTGAACTTCATTACTTGTTCTTTGGAATTATATACAAGTAAATTTTAGTTGCATGATTAGAAACATATAATAATTTCTAAAATTTATTAATAGCGATGATTATATGTCACATAACCATGTAACTATTTTAGCCAATGCTACAACATTCATCCATATCATGTATACATAAAGTAAATTCTAGATGAATTCTACCCCAATGTTATTAAAAGTGTGTACTTCTCCTAGTATTCCATCAAATAGGTTTTAATCTAGATAAATAGTAGTGGAATGTTGTACAACATCATTGAATTCTTACTCATCATGTGCAATTCAGTAGTATAAATGAAAATACTCAAACATGGATAACAAATCACTAAATATAAACAAATGCATAACCAAAAAACATTATGCAATGACAATTGAATACTTATGTTTATTCGTTTCATGGGTAGACTCCTTCTTGAGCCTTTACCTTCATCATTTTCTTCATTCATAACAATATCATTTCTTATCCAAATGCTAAAATGGATAAGAGGTTCTTCAAGAATTGAGTCGTTCATATTCCTCATCTGTTGAGGGATCTTCTTTGAATCATGAGATCTTGATCTTTAGTTGATCCCATACTCTCTTTTCTTATTATGAGTCGAGCTTCTTCTTGTGTGCACTCTTCATAGAGTCTATTGAAGGAAATCACTTCCTTGTTGCACACATTCCTCAAATGAATGAACACCATGATCTTGGGAGGCCATTCAAGGTGGTTATAAAAATATCTTGTTCTTCTTCGATTGGTTCTTCATAGAATTGAAAAATTCCTTTCGATGTATTCAAGGATGTCACATGAGGGATGAGATGATATTTAATAGAATCTGCAATGATTGTCTCAGCTCTAGCCTTAGCATCATCTCTCTCGGGCTCTTAGAACTTCCTTGCTGAAATAGTGATCCAAGTAAATTTCTTGGAGGATCACGGAGGTCTTATACTTCCATACTCAGAAGTTATCAACTTCACCAATATTGCATCAAGCTCATGTGATTATTCATTTTGAAATGAGAACCTCAAATATAAATAGCAAAAATTTAGATCTTACCAATTTGATGTGTTCATCCTAGTTCCAGAGTTGTTTGATCTAGGGTTTGTCAAAGTAACCATAATTTTCAAAACTTGAAATTTAAAACTTATTATTGGATATAAATATAGGCCTCTTCAAGGTTAGTTGTACAATGTACTCCTTTTCTAAAAAAGGTGGAGGGAAGCTCCCGAAAAAGGAATCCCTAGTTTTCCAATTTATTTTGCAGAAATGACTGATATTATTTCTGTTGTATCTCCTAATCTTAGGATCATTAAAGTCTCAAAATTATCACTGTGATATCCCAATAATTATTCTTTTCAACCCATAGGTTAGAGCATAAATGGATTCTCAAAGCTGGACTTATTCGTATTTTCCCAAAGCAGTTGTTTTGCGGGTTGTTCATCATAGATAACTTGTATGGACTTCCACGTGTGACTATTTCACATTCTTGTTATGAAAAGAGTACCACAAAAAATACAGTTTGTTCCCTACCTGTAACATCTTGTGAAATGTCATATGGACCTTCCTAGCCCGAGATATAGCAAATCTCCCTAGGTCACCTGCTTATGATTGTATTCTGGAGGAGGCTGGAACCCTGGTTTGGAGGAACCATATCTCTTGAATTATAGAGAATATGAGGTTAATATGTTTACAGAGTGTACAACATGAATTTCTATTCATCTTGTATAAGTTTTGGATTCTAATCCTTCTCCGATCTCACATTATAGCGAAATTTCTAGGATTGCTAAATTCAGTCTTCTAGGGTTTTCAGGCATGAAACCCTAATTTCCATTAGCTACCATTGTAGTTGTATTTTAGATGTATAGTGAAACTTGTCTGATTTAGAAACTGATACTACCAATATATGTATCCTAGTGAGGCTAGTTATATTATCCCTCTGTGCTTTATGATCTATGGAGATAACACCTTCAACTAGGAATCCCTAGTTCCCGCAGCTCGACAGTGCCTTCTTTCAGAGAGGCTTTGATACCATGCTATATTATCTTAATATCTTATTATATTATATAGGATATTTATCTGAAAGAATAACAAGTACAACAAAATGAATAAGGTATAAAATATACAGAAGATACAAATATTTTCATCGGGGAAACCATAAAGGAGAAAACCCCGCACACTTCTTTAGAATAGTAAGATGATCAAAAGTAGTAATAAGAAATGTTCAGCAGCTATCATTTTCTCCTCCTCTGACTGTCTCTCTCTCTCATGTTCCTTAGAGAGTGTGTGAGGTGTGTATAAATGATGGAGAGCGCCTCCCTATTTATACCCTTTCAATTCACTGACCAAATTTAAGACTCGATCCTACATGTCATCTCACATGGGGTGCACTTCTCCTAGAGAGACCGCAATTACATATTACATGATGTTACATTGGGGACTATTGCCCTGACTCACAACAGAGGTTGTACCTCAAGTTCTAGACACAATTTAGACATCCTGTAAATGGTTAACACACATCCCCAATGGGGGTACAACAACATACAATGATAATATATGTCAAAATATATTTTGAAGTTTCAAATACATCAACATATAGCACTAGGGGTGCTTGATGTAATCTACTCATTATAACGATATTATCTATTATCTATCAATATATCAATGGAATATTTTTCTACAATTTTCTCCCTCAAGTTATATAGGGTTTCCCTAGGGTAAATTTTGTGTCATATGTGAATGTTTATGCTTCTAATTATTCATTGTTTTCAAGTACTATAATAATCTCTCTATTAATATAAAAAAACCCTAATTGATCATTGTCTTTACATATTTTACACATTTTGAGATGAAGTAATAGCCACTTGAAATTTGTGAAGAAATAATGGATTGATTCAAATTTATGAGGGGTTATATTGAGTAGCTAAATATCTTATTGGTGACCTGTCATCTCATCTCACTTATCAAAAAAATTAGACAACTTGGCATAGATTCCATTTGGATATTTTTCAACTTCAATGTGATATAAGAGAAGTAGAAATGGTGAGTATAATTGTAATATGAACTCCATTTAGTAATTTTATTTAGATATTACATATCTACGATTGAATTAGGCTCAACCTTAGTTCCCATATTGATCATCTAAAGTCCCTTCATTCACTATAGAATTTCAATTCTTGATTTCCATTCAAGGTAATTGAAGGGAGTTAGGATTTGTTGGACGAAAGTTCCATTTCAAATAATGAGCTAATGCATACTATATTCAACCTAAAAACCTATTTACTAACTCTTTAATAGTCCCTTAATCTCTTATACCATGTATATTTTGGAGCACAAATAGTTAGAAAGCGATTAAACAAGTCAAAACATCATGATATTCATCAACCATAATGGATAGATGCAAAATAGATCTTATAAGCCCGTTATTCCATCATGTATTTACAAAGAATAATCAATGTTTTCTTATATGTAACTCAAATAATAAGGAAGGCAATTCGAATTTCCCACTAACACATAAAAACCTAGTTAGGGCTGGTAATATCTCGAAGTCCCTTAATTAGACATGCACTCTCTCAAAGTCCCTTAATTAGCCATGAAATCTCTCAAACATGACTTGATAATATCAAAACGTAACCAAATGGACAAGGGGACGCTTAAATACCTAATAAAAAGGATTAACTACATGACCAACTCATGCATGACTTGAAATAGTCAAGGAAGGTTTTGCCTACTTATAATAGTAAAGAAGGAAGCTTGTAGTCTGAGATTACCGTAACTTACTCCCTAGAATCACTACACAAGTCAAACTTGTAATTTGGGACCCGAGAATCCGTACTTTGAGTAATTTTCTCTCACATGGAAAAAAAGACCTGATTATCATTTTCATAATCTATAAATAAAAAAATTGCTCATGAATCTAGGATGAAGCTCTCTAATGGATAAGATGGTCAAATTGAGCTAAATATTTACTATTGTAATCATCAGATCACGATCTAAGTCCCTAGGTAAGAGATTAATGGTATGGGTATGGTAAATATGATCTAACAAGTCAATCCCAGGCTCATAATAAATAGTATCATATAAGGGTGTAAAACAAGAAGAAGTGCTTGGAGACTAAAAATTAATGGTGGTTTGGGATAATATAAAATGTAGAATAAATAATAGACTACTTGATTATCTCATGTTTCAATTCATATAGTTCAAAGAGAGTTATGAAACTCTTTCTTTTTTCTCATATATATAGAGTTAAACACTATGGCTAATCATTTTTCAAAGGAAGGTTTTCTATTATAGGAAGGAACCATCAATTAACAAGAGTTAAAAGAAGGGAATGAAGTTTTTCCACTACCAATACATCATTCTAATGTGGGTTATCTCATTTTCATACATTTCATATGATGAAGTAAATATTTTTAGCTTAAGGGTTATATGAAAACATTTTTTTTTGTAAAGGCATAAAAGAAGCAGCAAGAATTTTCGAGGAATTTATAAGCTAGGTAAGAGAACGCATGTATATTGTTTTGTTTTGTTGGAAATAAAATCCGAGTTAGCTTATGGTTTGAGAAACCATGAACTAGGGGCATATAAGCCATCAAAATCACTTGCATATTGAACCCGATCTAGACTGCACCATACCTTAACATGGATGGATTTTAGGTGTCTCCTCCCACTAGTGCAAAGTTTCAAACCCTTGATCTCCCAACAAATAGAATCACTCGAAGCCTATCATGCTAGCCAGACTTGATGAAATTAAGATATATTTTCTAATTTCACCTAGAAATGTCAAATATGTATACTAAAAACATTTGAAAAAAATAGAATAATTGAACCAATAGTATTCAATTAACAAATTAGAAGTAATTAATAAGTTAACACAACCCATGGGGGTTCGAGCAATTGGTAGTGAGTAATTAATATGAGATGCTATGAATGGAAGTTCATGAGTTCATATCTCTTGTGGGTGCTTACAAAAAAAAAGTTAGCATGTTATCATGATCACTATCAATTATATCAGTTGTCATAAAAAATGTATGAAGGAAAAATGACACAAGGTTTAGATTGGGAAAACCCTTTGATGATGGTTAAAACAACCCAGTCAAAAGGTGTAGTACTAACTTCTCAATCAAGAAATAACTTATTAAAAATAATACAAGGTCTCCACAACAACTAGATATAAGGACAACAATACTATAAGCCATAAAAGAATACCGTAATACTATTTCATATTGATTTTTAATCATGAGATGATTCTTGCAAATTAAATATTACATTTTACAAGTTAATGAAATGTCTATGAAAAATGATTTTTCACATATATATGTACAAGAACAAGTTCATTTTTTTACTGGAACCATATCATGTCAACAAACCCCTACTTACATAAAAAATACCTACACTTCTGAATATATTTTTTTTGGTGGAGAGACGGGAACAGAGCTCAAACCCTAGCAATGGTGGCGGATCACCCAGATTTGATGCTACAACAAGGGAGCATGGGCGTTTTGTGGGTGCACTAAGGGAGATCATCCCACTCCAGGTCGCTGGTGCATTTGTCAAGGTTGATGTTGGAAGCTCAAAAATATAAGTGGTTAATCATCTGCTCGCACAGGACCATGTCATTGCCAGTTCCGCTTGGCCTGTAGAACACAGTGAGCCCAACATCTCCTTGGATTGTTCTAGATCAGAATACATATGAAACATCATATCTAAAGCATGTGATGAGAATTCCTACAGAACACAGTGAGCCCAACATCTCCTTGGATTGTTCTATATTAGAATACATATGAAACATCATATCTGAAGCATGTGATGAGAGTGCCTGCAGAACAAAGTGATCCCAATGTCTCCTTGGATTGTTCTAGATCATAATACATATGAAACATCATATCTGAAGCATGTGATGAGAATAGGAATGGATGCAGTTAAAATGGTCTAGAATAGCTACCTCAAGGCACAGTTTATGACAGATCTATTATCTTTTCTTACTTTTCCCATATGGGTGGTGGTGCCCTCTGTTTTTTCAATTCTCCTCAGAATCTGGAGTCAGGGAAGACATAGACACGTTTTAGATATTTATTAAATTGACCTATGGGAATATGATTCTGGTATGGGTTCATGGATCTGAATTAGTGGAGACACTAAAAGAAGACCTCGAGCAAAGATAGGGTATACCTAGAACCTCTTTCTTCTTTCTCCATGAAGGAAAAGCATTGTAGGAAGATTCTAGGATGACAGATTATCAGATATCCAAGAACTCAACCTTTTTTTTTATTTACTGCCTAAGGGGGGGAGCAAAAGGAAATAGAGGACCCTCCAGCCCTTTGTCTTATAAAATAAGCATCTTGACCTAAGGGATCACCGACATCAGCCTCTTCTTCTCCCCAGAATAGTCCATATTTTGTGGAAATTATGGAATCTACACCAACACTAGAGATCAAGAATCCATAGGTAACAAAACTTTTCAGTACGCTACAATCTATAGCAGTCATTTGTCATTTTAATGGGTTTTGGCCCAGATCTTTTGATCTACATCAATGGGTTTACATGAATTGGACAACCAATTGTCAAATCCTCTTATGTTCCAAGGGTTTCTTTGTAGTTCAGTTTGAATCACAGGAATATTACTAGATGATGCTAACACAGGGACCTTGGTTTTGGGGGAGAGCTAGGCTCTTCATAACACCCTAGTTTCCAGAGTTTGATTCAAACTCCATGGTGGTAACCAAGATGCTAGTGTGGGTGAGGTTTCCAAATTTACCTCTACCATTCTGGCACCATATAGTATTGGAATACATTGGCAATATTCTTGGCAGGTTTATCAAAAGTGATAGCGACAGGAAAGAACAGAGGTTATTTACTTATGCAAGAATTTGTGTCGAGATAGACCTCAGCAAAGGGCTACCTGATAGATTACAGCTGAAACATGAATCTTTCAATTGGATTCAGAGGCTGGAATATGAAAATACTGCTTTTAAATGTAGATTTTGTCCTTTGGCGGGTCACCTCCAAGACTCATTCCCTCTTCCTAAAAAGTTTACAAAGAAAAAAAAGGGGCAGACTTATAACCATAAAAATTGGCAAACAGATTATGCTCCGTCTCTAAATGGGGATGAGGTGAGTGAAGATGAAGATCAACCAGAATTACAGAAAAATGAGGAAAATATGATGAAATCTGAATTAGTGGATGCACAAACATTAGAAAAAAAGAACTATGCTGCGGAAACACTATCAAATGATGTGAATCCTGCAGATGTTTATTTTAGTGGACTAAAGCGTGCACATGAAATAGAAAGTTCAAATTCTGATAAGGATCAAGTTACTGTTCAGCAACCAAGGGAGATGGTAGGTAAACAATTGATCGTAGCTGTCACTTTGCAGGATGGTTGGACTAAAGTGAAAAGAAAGAAGATGGGGAAAAAAGGGAAAATAGAGACATATTTTCATCCATGATTACTATGTCCTATGATGTAATATAGTTTTTTCATTTTTTTCCACAAACCATTGGTCTATTTTTTGACCACTTGCTATGGCACTAGAGCTGATTACTCGTAATGCATTTGCATCTACAAAATGTAATTTTGATTCACCTCAGCTGAAATAAAATTACGCTTTTGTTCCAAGTAAAGAAAAATACTTACACTTCTACAATTATGTATAATAGAAAGACATCAACAAGAAATAATCATTATACATCTACCATATATCAATAATAAATGTTGTAACATCATTCCCTCTAAAATATTCAACAACTTATCATCACAATAATCCTAATAATGGATATGATTCTCATGTGAATTGCATAATCCACACTAAAAAAAAGAACTAAATTGTATTAATGTAATTGTAGTATTTTGACATATACATGTATTAATTTTTTTTGGCTATGTACTATTTTTCATCTTTTTTTATTCAATGTTGAAACATAGAAATAACATTGTTGCATAAATTAATTATTATTAAGCAATGGAAAAAGTGTATATGTACCAAGGATGTGCACATAATAACCTCAAATACACATATCAAGAAAATACAAATATCACAAAATACATTCATAAGTGTAAGATAAATATAATGCATAGAATAACTAAACTTTAACACAAGTCAAATTAATAAAAATTTAAATGCATTGAAATTGTAGTGCTTTTATTGGAGTAAATCCAACCTATCAAATGAAGTCCAATGGGTTAGATAAAGTGATTAAGGTCAATGTATCTAGGAAATTGGTTATGGATTCATTAGTCTACATCTGGTTCAAAAAGGATACCATTGGAAAATATGGGGTGGGGAAGCATCCCTTAGATTTCACCCATTGCTCTTTCAGAAATTGGATCCTTTAAAAACTAACAACTATATATATCCATCTTTTTCTAAACTAGTAACTAAAAATGCAAGTTGGACATTCTTTTATTCTTGGAGAAATATTTATAAAAAATATTTGATATAAATTCATTTTTCCTCTCAAGCCATATAAATTTGAAACCTCAATTTTTTTTAGGAAGAGAAGCGCCTTTCATCAAATTCCTATAAATAGCAAGAGAAATCATACATTATGCACAATTTATATTTTTTTAGTATAATGGTTTGAATATAATGATTATAAAATTTATCAACGTTTTTAGTACTTTCTAAATAAATATAAGCTTAGATGAATCATTTTGAAACCTCCACAATTATTACTTACACATACAAAGTTAAAAAACAACTTTCAAAATTAAAGTACCAATCCTATTAAACTCAATACTAAATGAATAGAACATTCATACTCATTTTATTATTTACAAATACAAAAATAATTATTAATCAACTTAAAATAATTATATAAAATATAAAATATAACTTGATGCTGAAAATTAAAGTATCAATCTTACTAAAATGGAGGGAGGTAAAATTTCCCTTGGATGGTCAAGGTCAAGGTCAAGGTCAAAGTCTGAAAAATGGAGAATATAGAGGTAGTTTGTACCATATTTTGCACTAGACTACAAAGGTACAAAGCCTGGGCATCTCATGATTTTAAAACTACAAGTTCTGGATTTTTTAATCTTTTGTTTTCTGGTATGTAATGACAAAAAGGGAATCAAAATACTGGAGAAATGACCAATAATCAAATATAAATCAAATGTAAGAGACAAGAAAAGGATGATACATTAGGAATATTGAACTACAAATAGTAGTTATACATAGCCAACTTGAAGATCATATATATGACAACAAACAATTGTTATACATACACAATAAAATTACTTTTATCCAGAAAAACATTTTGTATAAGAGATATGAAAACACATAAGATTTTCAATGAGTACAAAGGATAGAAACACTATAAATTTCAAGGTCACAAAAAAAACTAAATAAAAAACTTTGATGTGTATCTGCAATTAATCATAAGTCGAAGTGGTTCATAATTCATATTTCATCCTCAATATAATATCCAAAATATACTTACATATTTATAAGGTTTTTAGACTTGGTACATGCAAAAATACTCTCTCTCGACCCTCTGTTACCAACCCCCGCCCTCATCTTTTATTTCTATACTTATAATTAAAACTACCTAGAAATTGTTTGTAGATCCAAAATTATAGGATCGAAAGAGTCTAAAAATAGATACTTTTAATTACATTGGTAAAAGAAGTTTTAAACACATACTACATTTTTCCAGTTGAACAATAAATTTAGGACAAATTGAATTCGAATATTTCCATGAAGATAATCAATACTTATATTTTCATGGTGTCATAGCTTATGAGCAACTTTCATGCATAGTCAGACCATCTAATGCATTTGACCTCCTCCTAAGTGGACTGAGTTCTTTCTCTATAGCTGGAACTTTCTCCTATAACTCTTGATTTTGCTTCAGTAATTTGTCATTTGTTTCTTGGGCCATATTTCTTTTCTTAAATGCTTCTTCAACAACCTAAACTAATTTTGCATAGTTTGAATTTATTTCTTCAAGAGATTTCCTTATCATATGATTGTCATTAGCAAAATGATCATTAAGCTAATTTAAATGTGTTTTGAGGCTTGTAATGATGAAGATCTTTTGTAAGACTTGTATGCTTTCTTTCTTCCATAGTCTGTATTCTTTCTTCTAGACTATCCATTCCTTTTTTTTGCAGTTTCTTCAACCAAAACCTCATCCAATGAAACCCTGTGTTGCTCAACGAAATGGTCAAGATCTTGAACCTGCATGTATTCCATGTCCTCTTCCTATCCTAAGAAATTTTTGCTCGTTCCTTCACTCAATTATGAGATAACTTATTTACCCTTATCTACAAACTTCCTCACTGGTAAGTCAGTGATTGATTTAATTTTTTCTTCATTACTCTAAAGCGCTTGAGATATCATACTCTAAGTTTTCTTATATTGAACATCCTCTTCACTGGAAGACTCTTCAATTTCAATCATGTTTTATTTTTTAATCCTAGGGCTGAGAAGTTTTTTCATATTTAAATGAAATTTGTTTGTAGGCTTGGTATTTGGTTGCAATTTGAATGCTTCAATATTTATGAGACGATAATAAGTTTTTTTAATTTGTGGAGATTTTGGTTTTGGTACACTTTTTTCTACCATACTTTCCATGATTCGAATTTCTTCTAAAAAATAGGGGTTCTAGGAGTTGTCACCTCTTTCTATGCATCTGAATCAGTGTTTGTGTCTACATATTCAAACCCTTGATGTATTTTGTATATACTCTTTCTCTTGTAACTTCTTAGCTTCCTTGGGGTTTCTATGTTTTCTCGTTCCTATGAATCTTCTGGCTTTTCGACCTTCAATCCCAACCAAAATTAGCTTAATCAGAGCATGATGGAAAATACTGTGAGAAGTATGGTATGGATGGTTTCTTACCCGAACTTCCATTTTGGATAGGATTTTGAGTATATAGAAAGGTAAATTTAGCTTTGAGACCCTCACCACATGAAGGAGAAAGCATAAATGATACCAAAATATTGTTGTAAAATGACCTTCACAAGTTATATATCGCTGAATTATTCTGAATACAATTCATCATTCCTCTTTTAATGCATCCCTGTGAATTCACTTGTTCTAATAAATGGTTTCATGGCATGGCAGGAGGAACAGATTCATGTCAACCTTGAATGGAAACATCTTAAACCATTTATCACCATCTACAGATAACCCATTATATTTTGCAATTAAAGCTTCTGAAACCTCAAAACTGATGATGGAAAAATTAATCACTGTACTGGTCAATTTCTTAGAAAATACTTGAGATACCTCAACATTACACTCTGTAATTTTCACAAAGAAAGTAAACGAACATGTGTTCATCATCAATTGCACACATTGTGGATGTTCTTTGGCTCATTGAGTGTCAACTGGTTCAAAACTTTGTTTCTTACCACTCATTCTATTCATGGTAACAACTGTATGCTAAAACTATAATCCATATCTTCAAGAGTCTATAAATTAACAGGGTTGAATAACATATGAATACCAAGTGTTGAAAATAGATCATGTAAAAAAATAGGTTATGATACAATGTTGATATCCACTTAATGATGTTTACAAGTTTGTCAAATATCATAATGATACGAACATGTTCATTGATTCAAGACTAATTCATGTCTCAACATCATTTCATGATTAAGAGTTAAGAATGATCCATGTCTTAGAAACCTTTCATACACTTCTCAGATACTTAAATTAAATAGAAAATTGTTTTGAAGTACTTTGTTATAAGAGAAAATCTGCAGACTCTAGGTGGAAAATATTGTTGGGCTTTTGTCGATAGGTTGCCTCGTCGAGATATGAAGCTAATTGATGTTGTTAAGGACTTAGTACAAAATTTCTGTCATGATCATACCAGACCTTCATCTAATCAAGGAGATCT
The DNA here is from genome assembly GCA_001517045.1 of Pseudotsuga menziesii. Taxonomy (NCBI): domain Eukaryota; kingdom Viridiplantae; phylum Streptophyta; class Pinopsida; order Pinales; family Pinaceae; genus Pseudotsuga; species Pseudotsuga menziesii. The sequence continues at coordinate 6,029 of LPNX010761303.1, read as the reverse complement.
GCTAAAGCTGAGAAACATTTCTACTGAACATGAACCCCACATCAAACACTTCTTTGAGACAACATAGAATGAACTCTATGAGAGATTTAGGAAAGAGCACACACAATTGAACCTGGGCCAAAGGTCCTTTGAGAAATGTAAACCATGGTACGTTCGTATATGCATTGATCAAAACACATGTTGTTGTAGATACCATGTATAATGTGAATATTTTTATGACACGTATAAACAAATATTTTGTGATTTGCATACTAACCTTGAGCAGGGCTGCAATGAATCTGTAATACAACCGAATGCATCAAGATATTTTATCGTCAGCATCATGTGTCCAAGGCATGAAGGACATCATGTCTATATGGGAATTTTTCTAGGTGTAGTGGGTTTTCTCTTTTGAACCATTGCATTCATGTAAGCAATGAGCATAAATTTGGCAATATGAGAGTGGAGATGCAGAACTTCACGTACGTAACCTATCAATTAGATAGTGTGAAGGAAAGTAAAAATATTGCATTGGGGAAGTCACACACTACTACATTTTGACCAAAAATCCGACGGCTATCATGTCGGATTTTCGACACTTCCCTGTCGCATGAACGACACTTTGATTTTTTTTTAACCGTCGGAAACTTTTCGTCGGTGATCTGACACCTAGGAAACCGTCGCTTAAGCGACACCTAAGCAACCGTCGGTTAAATTTACAGTGTCGGTTAAGCGACGGCATTTGTTCGACAGTCCTGAATTTTTTTAATAAAATAACTCTTCATTCCGTCGGTAAAGCGACAGCATGGCCGTCGGATGTGCGACGGATATCAATAGTTGCTGTCGTATAAGCGACAGGATGTTCCGTCGGTTATGCGGCGAATAATAGTTATAACTGTCGGAAAAGCGACAGGTATCAACGTCGATTAAGCGACGGAAAAAACTATAACTGTCGAAAATGCGACATGTCGGAACGTCAATTAAGCGACGGACAGGAATATTGACCGTCGAATTTGCGACGCTGATGAATGTTTTTAAAAAATAAAAACGCCTACAGAAGCGTCGGTTAAGCAACGTCTGTAGGCGTTTTTTTTTTTTTTTAATATTTATCAACAAGGCACATGAGCCCTGGCAAGGAGGTCTCGACTAACGTTTGCACAAATATAAAAACTTAAATAAAAAGGATTAATAAAAATTTGTATGATACAGAAATAGAGAAGGATTAAGTGTAAATAAACTGTGAGGCACAACAATTTCTTCAAAGTACGTGACACATAGCCTACATCTGGGGGGTGCCGAAATTTGAACAGTTAAATTCCGTTGCCGGGGATAATGACATTCGAGGATCAGTTCATCAGCCTGCATGCAGAAGTGGTAACACATAAAACGATAGAGATCTAATCTGAATTAACTAACATACTGTAAAAGGTACTGGCAACTCCGCAATGATCCAGAAGCGTATTTTCAGGAAGGAGTGCATAGACTGGAGGGGCCATAGGTATGAGGTTTCAAAGAGTCCCAATGATTGTTATTATATATAATGTTTTTATCCCAAACACCTTGCGTGCATAATAAACTTCCATTAGAGAAATTTTTTATCTAAATAAGCAAGACAACTTTTATATGGAATATTGCATTTATACGTTTAACTTGGACTCGCATATAATTGCCTTAGCTTCAGTCTGAATCACCCGAAGGCTATCCCCGTGAAATCCTAGATATATGGTCACTACATGTTATAATATACGAGCTCGCATGGATACGTCCTTGTAAAAGCCCATGCACTCTACCTTAGAGTGAAAGCTAGAGTCCAGAGAGAAGAAATGATCTTTATCATTCTCTCTATTCTTAGTTATTAGCTTTAGTCCCATGCACTCCTTATAGTGGAAAGCTCCAGTTAGTTTTAAGCGGAAGATACAGAGTTTAGTTAGAACAAAATAAATCTCTCACCATATCTACGTTTCCACTGGGACTCGCATATCTACGACCATAGAAACAAATTATAGGGCTTATAATAGGGCTTATCACACACTTAACGCTACGAAGCACTGGAATGTTCCTACAGCACTGAACGGTAACCCTGTGAGGAATAAGGATGCGTTACATATGCGTTAATTCACAAAATGTAGGTGTTCATACGCTAGTCCTACCTAGCTGATGCCATGATGTAATTTCCCTAGGGTCAGTCATTTGATAGCCAATCATTGTGCCAACCGGTCATAGTTAGTCAATCCGTCTCATAGCTGGGCTCCTCGGCTTGGATCATGGGCTGCTGCGCTGGGATACCCCCCTTGGCTAATAAAAATGTGGCTGCTGTGGCCAACTAGGATGGCTTCCCTATTTGACTGAAATAATATGCCAATCATGTGTAAGTTGGCTTGGTCATTGCCTGCATTCGAGCCTCGAAGTTGGCTAAGTCATATCCATACCATAGTTCCCCAAATGTTGTGATTGTGTTTTAAGGCTTTACCACTTATAGTGCGACTTTGTGCAGTAACATGCAGCATTTTAAGGCTTTACCACTTACAATGCGACTTTGTGCAGTAACATGCAGCATTTCAGAAAATAATGACAAAAAACCCACTAGAATCACAATAATTAAATGCACTGAAAACTATTTCATTTTTATTATAAAACGACTAGTTTTCTATTATACTCAATATGCTAGCCCTCTTCGAAGTTCAAATGCACATTGCAAGCTAATCAGCAGCGCATTAGACCAAGAAGCTAGTTGGTCAGTTAATCCAATGTCCAACATTAGACATAGAAGTAGGCATGCAGCAAATATCTTGTGCCAACCAATATAAACTGTGTCATTAGAAAGTTTACAAGTGATACATAGGAATCATATATTTGGCATAGCTTTTAACAAGACAAAAAGGACTCCTAAAGACTTAAGTAGCATATCCTCATCAGCAGAAAGAACCATAGATTTGTAAAACAGTTTGAGAAATATGAATGTTATATTACTCTAAGAAATATAACATAAAATAAATATACTTACAATTCACAAGCTCTCAATTTCACTAGTGCTTGCTTGCTTTCTCCTGCTTCCTGGTAAGAAAATTTAACCTGCCAAAGGCACCACCAAAGGATGACAGTGCTTAAAGGTTTGTTGAATATTAGACTTCCATTGAAATAAGTAGGAAATGATTAAGAGTGTTGTACCAAAAAATACATTAAAGGCATAGTCAACATGAAAATGCAAATAAAACAAACTAAAGTTGAGAACAGCTCCAATCTTTTGCCATTAACCAAAAACAAGCAAACGAATGGATAACCCATTTCATTACAATAAAAAACGTGTACAGAAACCTTAAAGCTTGTGCAAAAGAAGCAACAAACCCTAATTTTCTTTCCTTCATAGAGTAAAAACCTTAACCCTAGAAGTCTCCAAGAAACCCTAGTGCTCCAAGTCAATAGAGATGGTACAAGGAAAAATACACAAAGATCATCATCTTCAATGCCTAAATCACGAGAACAAGCTCAAGCATCTCACAAGAGCAACCTCCCAACAAAGGCATCCTCTCTAGACTTCATAACTTCTCCTAGGGTTTCCTCCTGAACCCTAGTACCTGTTGAAATTTAACATGTGCATGGAATTTAATAGCAGTAACAACTTTATAAAAATTTGCATACTGTAATGAAGATAATACTGAGATAGTAGCAGCAGTAAAAACACTCATCCACAAAATTGAACACAAGTTTTTTACAGGGAAACCTTTGAAGGAAAAAAACCCCAAAACAATTAATAACTCATCCTCTAAATGAGATGAGTGAGTTTGTACATGAGCAGATAAGAAGTTATCAAATTTACAGAACAAAAAGAACTCTGATCAACTCGATTGTCCTGTACATGCCTGCTGCCACTGCCTCAATCAAACCCCAATCATCTGGAGCAGCATCTAATCACTCCAGGTCTGCCTGTTTTCTGCCTTTGGATTTTGGCGTTGCTCTTTTAAAATTAGCATATAGTAATGGTTATAATATATATGATAAAGTTGTAATGTACTTTAGGTTGGCAATTAAGTGATGTAAAATCCCCACATGGATAGCTGATATAATTTGTGTTTTCCACTGTAATATTTCATTGATTATTTGGTTAAGCTGTTTCATCAAACAGTTCACCACAATGCTCTAATACCACTGTGGTATCCCCTTTCTAAGTTGCTGATGTGTTTACTGTTTTATTTGGTTCAAGACTTTTATCAAACAGGTCACATTGACCACAAGGTTTGGCATGCTACTGAATAATTTGCAGCTCTCTCATTGAATTTATCACCAAGAGTCATTCTACATTGCAAGCAATAGATATGGAACCCTTACATACTGTAACAGCAGGCTAATATAAGTATATAAAAGAAAGATTTGCAAGTAATATCCAGACCTGTAGGTAAGGATGCCCCCCCTTTTTGATTCTCAAATCACTGAGCTTGACACAGCTCCAGAAGTGTCGATATTAATGAACAGTGGCAGCAACAACATCAAAGGATATGGCCTTAGTTCTGGTCTGTTCTTTGCAACAATGTATGGCAACTAAACTCAGGTCCAAACCCCCTTTGTAACAGCACTAAACCAGCAGAGATTTATGGCAAGAAACAGGATTGTAGAAGGAAATCTCCTATAATCAAAGATTACTGGATTTGTCACTGTTCAAGGAAGGAAGCCATGATGAAAGATTACAACCCCATAACCTTCAGAAATCATCTCCCAAATAGTTCTTTTCGGAATTTTATAGAAGCAATGTTATATAGACAAAGTGTATGGTTTGCAATTTCCTTCCCGAAAACCCAACCAAAAGCAGCCCCTGCACCAAACGACAATATAGCTCCTGCCAAAGCACCAGCAAAAGATCATAATGTTAGACAGCATAGAATAAACATTAATCCCCAAATAATTAAAGTCCACAATTAGAATATACTATAATAATCAGAGTTCAACCATCCAATGCAACTAATCATAGACAAACATGGTAAAAAAAAAGCATGCCACAGCCATGTATGCAATTACAAAGTTAAGGCAATTCATCAAAAGATTCCTACCATTAACCTTAAATTTTGTAGCTTTTTTTCTAAGTAAATATCTGTTCATAGCAATAAGCAAGCTAGAAGCATTCATTTTCCAATCATTCATGTTATCATGAAGACCAAAGGCAGTTATTATCTATTTTATGATTGATTCTAAAACTTTAATAAGACCCACATAGGTAGGGTCTGTAGCCCCTTAAAGGCAGGCAGAAGAGAACTAGCAAGCTTTTACAGTTCACCCTTTCTCAAGAAAGAATT
>LPNX010761301.1:6542-35983 GCA_001517045.1 Pseudotsuga menziesii | reverse complement strand
GCATCCCACTATTTTTTTTCCTTCCGGTAATGGGACCAACTTCCAGGTATTATTTTTCTTTAAGGCTTCTAGTTCTTCTTGCATTGCTTGCGTCCACTCTGGATTAGATAATGCCTCTTCAACACTACTGGGAATATGATAGGAGGATAGAGTTTGAGTGAAAGTCTTGAGCGGCTTGGACAGACCTTGAGTAGATACATAATTTGCAATTGGGTACTTGGACTTCCTTCCTTCTTCATCTGGGTTGTATCTGTTTGGTGGTTTCCCACGATTTTTTCTAAAAGGCAACACATAACCAGTAGAGGAATCCAAAATATTAGCATGTAAAGGTGCAGCAGGAGTACTTACCTCAGGGACATTCTCAGGAGGAGGAGGGTCTTCGGGTACTGAGGAGTGAGGGGACTGAGCGTACTCTGTATTTTCTGCTTCTTCATTTTCGGCTTCTTCATTTCCAGGTTCTTCGGCTTCTTCATTCCTCAATTCGACATATTCAATCTCTGGTGGTACCTCATGCGGTTCAACCTCTCTATTTCCAGTTCCATGCTCACCCATGGGGGCCATCAACCAATTCGTCTCTTCTACTTGAATCTCCCCCTGAAGGGAAGAATTGGGTACCGGTGAAGGATAGAAAGTCTCGGACTCAAGAAATGTAACGTCCATGGTGATATAGGTTCGGTTGGTAGTGGGGTCATAGCACCGGAAGCCTTTTTTATGTAAACCATATCCCAAAAATAAGCACCGAACGGCACATGGGTCCAGTTTGGTACGTTTTTTCTTATGGAGGTGGACAAAAGCAACACACCCGAAAATTCTAGGAGGAAGCATCAATATTGAAGGAAGGGATATATGAGTAGAGAGGATTTGTAAGGGGGTTTTAAAGTGTAAAATTTTAGATGGCATACGGTTGATTAAGTACACGGCAGTAGCCACAGCATCCCCCCAATGGCAACTCGGCACCATTGCTCCAAGGAGTAGGGCACGGGATGTTTCCAAAATATGCCGATTTTTCCTCTCGGCGACACCATTTTGTTGTGGTGTTTGAGAGCATGAGGACTCATGGAGGAGGCCATGTTGTTGGAAATAGGCTTGAAATATTTTGTTGATGAATTCGCCACCATTATCGGAACGAAGAATTTTTATCTTGGAAGAGAATTGTGTCTGAACCATGGCATGAAATGCTTGAAAAATGGTGAAAACTTCATCTTTGGTTTTTAGCTGATAGAGCCATGTCATTCGAGTACAATCGTCAACAAAAATTACAAACCAACAGTGACCAGAGGAAGTAGGTATCGGGGATGGTCCCCACACATCAGAGTGTATCAATACAAATGGAGTATTAGTTTTATTCAAGCTAACTGGATAAGAAACTCGTTGGCGTTTAGCCTTGATACATGTATCACACTTAAAGTCCACATTCTGCAAACAGGAAAATAAAGATGGGAGTAGATGCCGGAGATAGCCAAATGATGGGTGCCCCAAGCGCCTATGCCATAGCCAAATCTGCCGTTCATGGCTACTGGTTTGATGGTGTGTGTGATTTGCTTTGCCTGGGCTGAAGTCATCAAGGTAGTACAGTCCCCCCCTCTTAGTACCACGCCCAATAATCTCCTTGCTGAGAACATCCTGAAGAAGACAAAAAGTAGAGTATATCAGCACAACACAATTAAGCTCTTCAGTAACTTGACTCACAGACATCAACTTGTTGGAGAGAGATGGAACAAGAAGTGTGTGAGCTAGAGAGAGAGAGAGGGAGACAGGGGCACGGTTCCAGCCCCTGTGACTGGGTAAGTGGCCCCATTGGCATTGGCAATGCAAGTCCTCCGTGGCTGAGTTGTGTTGGAGAAGTCATTTGGATCAAATGTCATATGATCCGTCGCTCCGGAGTCGATAATCTAGGCACCATCATTCCGAGTAGTAGAGCTGCAAAAAACTTGACCAAAATTACCTTGATCTGGGGTTGAGGTAGAAGGTTCAGCCATGGGAATAAGAGAGAGTTGAGATCCAGCCGTGGCCACCGCTGCTCGACCTGAGACGTCTTTAGTTACAGGAGCATCTCGTTTCTTTCGGGCTTGTAATTCGTGCCACTAGTCTGGGTAGCCATGTAATTTGAAACAGGTTTCCCGAGTATGTTTTGTACTCCCACAATGAGTGCACTTATTCACATCAGAATGACCTTTGGATCGTGAGAAGGACCCAGACTTTTGTGACTGGCCAGATTTCACGCCTTTGATGGCCATAACAGCACCACTAGCCACTGCTTCTGCTCCCGATATCATCACAGATTGTCGGAGATCTTCCCTTCAAACGTGAGCATATGCCTGCTCAATTGAAGGAAAAGGTTTCAGGCAAAGAACATCGCTCCGAACATGATCCAATCGATCATCTAGTCCGTCAAGAAAAGTGTATACTCGCTCCTCCTGTAAAATGGAGTTGTAGCTTTGTATGTCAATTGCACATTTCATTGGATTCGGTCGACGAAAATCGATCTCTCGCCACAAACCCTGTAGATCGTTATAGTATTTTTCTATAGATCCGCCTGCCTGTTTCATTCGAGATACACGACGTCTGAGCTCGTATACCTGCGAGGTGTCAGTTCCATCGAAGTATGTTGTGGCAGCAGAATCCCATACCTGCTTAGCCGTTGGGTAGCGAATAAAGTTCACGACCAAGGAATGGTCCATGGAGTTGATCAACCAGCCTTTCACCATGGCATTTTCAGTGCGCCACTTATGAAAGGAGGGGTCGGTTTCTGGTGGTTGGGGGTAGTCTCCATTGATGTATCCCAGTTTGTCTTTTCCTAAGATGTACATCTCAACAACATGAGACCATAATCCATAGTTGGAACCATCCAACTTGATGCTGATTGGAACCATCGGGGAATCAGTGATGGGAGAGGAAGAAGTCTGGACCCTTGACAAAACCTCCGTCATTTTTGATGTTAGATTATCAAGGATGTTTTCTGTGGAGTCAGCCATGAAGGCCGAGCAAAATCTTGACCCCTTCCTGATCAAAAAACAGGGAACCCAAGATCATGCTCTGATACCATGTCAAACGTAACTTTCTTTCAATTCGAGTTCCTAAAAAAAAAATTTCCCAGTATCCACGTTGCCTCTTATAATGGATCAAACTGATCCATTACTAATCGCAGCAGAAGGCATAGACATTGGAATGTTGCAGGAAAACTCGGCAAGTCCGATACAATCAGCAGCGGCAATCCGGGAATTTCCATTTCGCCCATTGTTTTCCCTGTTCATTCTCTGGCTAATTGCGGCACTCACGCCAACAGGCCATGCGATTTGGTCATCCGATGGCCGTCAAGTGGCACAATGAAGGCCATGTATTCTGGCCATTCGATGTCTTCCAAGTGGCACAGCGAGGGCCATGCGATCTGGCCATCCAATGTTTGCCAAATGGCGCAGTGAGGGCTATGCGATCTACCATCCGATGGCCGCCAAGTGGTGCTCCCTGGGTCCATAAAATGTAAGTGTAATAATACGTAGGATCCTATGCAGGTGGCATTTATGCGAATAAAGAACCATGAAGCAATTACACAGAAAAAACAATGAAATCAATCGAAAAAATAATGAAATCAATCTGTGGCAGTGGCGTTTCTGCGAATAAACAACCATCATCAGCTTTGAACTTCAATGAAATCAATCGGTGGCAGCGACACCTTCAATGAAACAATTAGTAAAGTAATTAAGAGCTTGCCGCTCTCATCTGACATTGTCTTCAATTCAGTACAAATTAATATAAAACTTGTTAGAGATAATGTAGAAATGCTAGGCATGCTGCTTGGGATTGGATTGTGTGTGTCTCCTAAGATCAAGAGATAGGTTTGAGATCCTTGAGTGTAGGATCTAAGATTTGGTTTGTTGATGATTGTTACCTATATATTGTAATCATTTCTCATTTGTCAATTGAATTGGTTGAGTACCATTCCTGTGTATGTGCGAGCCTTTGGCTCTGCACTTCCTCCTCTCCAAATTCTTAAGTTGGTATCAGAGCCCATAGTGTCCTGTTGGTGTGAAAATCCCATTGTGGCATGATTGTGAGAGCTCTTAGTAGCATGCTGAGCCTAATTGGCTGTGAGAAGTGCCCGTTGTGGCCTGTTGTGTGCCTGGTGGCCTGGAGTTGAGTTGTATCTCCTCCTGAGTGTGAATGCCCATTGAGACTGTGGTGAGAGCCCTGTGTGGTCGGTTGAGAAGCCCTGTGTGGACGGTTGAGAAGCCCTTGGTGGCCTGTTGTCTGCGGCCTGCTTTGAAAATCCCATTGAGGTGTGTCATGAGTGTAGTGAAGCAAAAGTTGATCTGCTGATAAGCGTGTGAAGAAAGAGCGTGATCGTTGTTCATGTGCCAAAGACCCCGTGTGAAAGAGGCATGTTCAAGCCAAATAAGAGTGCAGATCGCTCCGTGAGAACCCGCTGATCGCTACCTGAGAACGTTGCTCTGCGTGAAAGAGATTATCTGTGTTGTTGTGCACTAGAAGAACGTGAAAGAGACCGCTCGGTGTATATTGATGGGTGAAGAGATAATTGCTGCTCACCGCCTAGAATAGATCGCTGAAAGAGGTGTGTGTTATTGAAGGAGTTTGATTAACGCTCAAAGTTCAGATCGCCACACTGTGAAGCCGCTCCTGTGAAGATCGCTACTTTCTTGGATTGTTGCCCAATCATAGCTGATCTGAACCTGTTGTTGAATTTGTTGTTATGAGATAGCCAGATTGGCATCCTGCTGTGTGAGAGCCCTGTTGGTGGTCTGTTGAGAGCCTTATTGGCCTGCTGATTGTGAGAGCCCTTAGTTTCTTGTTGAGCGAGCTGCCTTCAGCTGTGTGTTGTGAGAAGATCAGGAGCTAGCGCTGCCAGTGTGGATGCCTGTGAGTGTGGATCTGGTGAACGCTACTACCATTGTGAAAGAGCTCAGCCATTTGTTGGAGGAGAAGAGAATGTTTGAAAGCTCAATTAGTTTTACCATTCACGTGGATAACCGTCGAACAGGCCAACACCGTGAACTGTTCGCCTATGGAATACCGGTGCAATCAGCCGTAAAGGAGAGCCGAGTTCTGTCTGTGTGGTAGCCCGTGAATGTGAGCCTGATTGGTTGTGAGAGGAGATAGCAGTCCGCTCTGCGTGAAGGAGGAAGAATCCGCCGCACAGAAGGAAATCACGACCCGTGAGAGATTGCTGCCCATGAGATTCTGAGAAGATTGCTAGCCCACGCTGAGTGGAGAGCCACGGGGAGCAAAGAGCTGTCGTATAATTTTCCATTGAAGCCTGAAGAGAAGAGCAGACTGGTGTGGATACTGGCTTGTCCAGCTGCTTGAGTAAAGAAAAATATTATTATGTCTTGTGATATAATGTTTAATGCTGCATTAAAATTTGATTTTCAGCCTAGATATGATCAAGAATATCTGACAATAGAAGAACAAATTTCAATTAAGCTGGAAATGATTTTAATTGATAATTTGTTGATTGGATTTAAAGCAACTGAAGAAACAATAGTCGATTTTGAAGCAGAGTTGAAGTTTATTGCAGACTGGCTTGAAGAGCCAAAGAATGCTGAAAATGTTGTCTATGGTTGCAATGAAGAAGGCATCAGGTTTGCAGAGGTAGAAAATATATTGTTAAATTATGAGCTAATGTTGCAGAATTACACTGCACAGAATACAGCTGATTGTAGACGAGCCTGGATGACAATGACTAATTTTGCAGAATTTGTTGAACCTGAAGGAAGATCAAATACTAGAATGCACTATACATCAATGTGTGAAGACTTCAAGCTCTCAAACTGGAAGAGCATGAAACGGGAAAACATAAACAAATATTATCTCACAGCAACTAAGGTCAAGATGAAGGAGAAGGAGGATTGTAGAGGTCAAGGCTTGGAACCTTAAACTGTTAGATTGTTTTGTTAATTTGTAAGCCTGACTAAGACTGAGACCAACAGGCATGTTATGTATTTGTTATTATAGAAAATCCATTTCTACATTAAGGGAGGATGTTAGAGATAATGTAGAAATGCTAGGCATGTTGCTTGGTATTGGATTGTGTGTGTCTCCTAAGATCAGGAGATAGGTTTGAGATCCATGAGTGTAGGATCTAAGATTTGGTTTGTTGATGATTGTTACCTATATATTGTAATCATTTCTCATTTGTCAATTGAATTGGTTGAGTACCATTTCTGTGTATGTGCAACCCTTTGGCTCTGCACTTCCTCCTCTCCAAATTCTTAAGTTAACTCATGACTGGTTCTGTTATAGTCTGAAGTGTATGATGCTAGAATCACGAAGTGAATTGCTCTCGCGGGGCGTTGAAAGAAGCATAATAATATAGATTATTGCCTGCAGATCCAGATTCCTTAGATAGGGACTGCAAATCTGGCATTGTAAATTGGACACCTCCAGCTTCAGTTTCAATGTCATGATTTCCTTATGAAAATCAGGGAAAGAGCAAGCAAAGCAGGCTGTAGATTTATCCCCAGTGGTTCTGTTATGATGCTAGAATCACGGGCGTTGAAAGAAGAACGCCCCCTAGTTAGACAGCTCCATAGATTATTGCCTGCAGATCCAGATTCCTTAGATGCAGGGACTGCAAATCTGGCATTGTAACTGATCCAAATTGGACCCATCCAGCTTGACTTTCAATGTCATGATTTCCGCCCAACATCATCATGGGCACGCACGCGTGAACCTTCAAACATTTATAGAAAAATCGAAAATGATTAACAGAACTTCGTTGTTTTTGTTGAATGAATTGAAGGCTGCAGATTGATCTACTTCCCCATGCATCCAGCGAGGCTGATACGATTGATAAAATGGAAAATCAGGGAAAGCACAAGCAAAGCAGGCTGCAGATTTATCTCCACTGGTAATGAAATCATATCTCCAACCATTAGAATACCAGATGATTAAATGTTGTGGAGGAATTAAATGTGAAACCCATATCTGCAACCACATGAGCTATTCGAGCGAGATAACTATCTGGACCTGGAGTCACAAAAATTCGTGCTCTTCGCTTACTGCAGATAAAGATTGGTCTCCGCATATATAATGTAATAGTATATGGTGCTTGGAAGTTGGAAGGAGAACTGTTCAATAATAAACGTCAGTTCAGTTCGCTTAAAACTCAAATTGAAATACTATCAACACGCAGCAACGGTAGTAACTCAAAAACAATTCCAATTTCAGTTTGAACAATAAACAAAAACAAAAAACAATTCCAATTTCAGTTTGAACAATAAAACAAAAACAAAAAACAATTCCAGGTTCAGTTTGAACAATATTGATCGCTGTAATGAAGCTTCTCAGCACCTGTGAGAAAAACATAACATGATGGATAATCCCAGATGTGTAATTCAAAAGGAAGGCCTTTGTCTGTATATGTTTGGCTATAGATCACAGATGTCCTTTCAGCTCTAAAGGAGTATAGATCACAGATGTCCCTTTGTCTGTATATGTCCCTTCAGCTTTAAAGGAGTATACGCCTGTTTTAGTACCGTAATACACCCGACTCCTCACTGAAGAAGGATCTAATGGGGTTACCTTGGGTCCGATCTGAGAATCACCTGCACAACATTATTAAAATCTCTTTTAACTCAACATGCAGGTCATCGATTAACGCAGTATTTATCCCAAATCAATCTATCCATTTCTTATATATGAATGAATGAAACAAGTGCTGAGAAACAGACAAACCAAACCTGTTACCCAAGAAACCCTGTTATCCATTTCTTATTTATGAATGATCATTATGTAATAGTATCTTGACAGTGTCTTTGATAGCCCAGAAAGTTGCATCGGTAAAACGCAGAGCTTCTTGATCGCCCGGACCATATATATCCATGAGTCGATGTTAGCCTTGATACAATCTCTCTAATGGTCTCAAGTTCAAAAAGTTTTGTCTCCCCTATACGAGATCGAGGATGAGAATGTATAGAGGTTGAGAATATTGAGAGTTTCCTCCTCTAGATCGCATAGGGGATATCGTGATGGGCCCTCAAATCTTCTTGCTTGGCTTTCAATTAACAAATAATACTTTATTTAATGTCTGAATAGCTCGGGTGTGGCTTATTGACGATTCACTATGAAGTCAAATGTGCTCATGAATTCATCAATTAAGAAATAATACTTTATTTAATGTCTGAATAGCTCGAGTGTGGCTTATTGACGATTCACTATGAAGTCAAATGTGCTCATGAATTCAGACGAGGATAGGGAAAAAACGAGTTTAGTATTGGTTTTCTGACCCTTTTTAATTCATGGAACTCAGTGGGTTTATTAGTTACTCACCTATAAATTCCTAGCTTGACAGGAATTAAGATCAAGTTCACGTTATTAGATGGAACTGCATTGATGGCGCCCTCAACTATTGTAAAAGTGTTGTTGCCCTTCTCCGTGGCAACGACAATAAGTCTGGTTGCTACATCATTCAGTTTTCGAGGCGATCTACTATTCAATTCCCTCAGATTCTTCTCTACATGATTGTCGTGCATAGCATGGCGCAAATATATCATAGCGATAGAGTGGGAAGGTTGTCGAGAAAAAACAAGGAACGATGCAAGAAATCACAAGGAACTGTTAGACACCGTGGATCAAACAACAACTACACGAAATCAAGTCGAGATTTGCAAGAAAAAAAAGATAATGTTTCACAAAACACGTTGCTAGATAGGAACTGAGACACGTGCTATATGTAAGCCGAGAACGTGTAGAGTCACATGAAAATCGTGTCAGTGTCTTTTTAATTGTGGATGCTCCGAAGGAATCGATGGAGAGACGATGACAATCCAAGGGAGAAATTGCTTCCTTGGGAACAATTTGACACGTGGGGAGGCGGGGTTGCAGCTCTTTGTCCAGTCACGTAGCCAAAAAAAGTAAGGTGCTTGTGGTAGATGAGGCTAGCTTGTAGCGTGGAGGAAATCAGTATACTGAAGACTAGCCTTGCTTGAGGCTAGCTTGAGGCTACCTTGCTAGTGAGCTCTTTGTCTAGGTCGTTCAATTTTACATCAAAATTCATCTGCCCCTTTGCTAGGCGCCTGGTCCAATCTTCCAGGCAGTCTACTCTATCAACCAAAGTCATTGTCATTGTTAGCCTCAAGCATTCTTGTGACACTTTCATATATAGTTTGGCTCAGGGGAGCCTTCGTATACTATAGCGGAGTATGAGTCTTGTTGTATCAGGTCCCCACCAGGCCCCATAGGTGCAAATGGAGCCCAAATCCTCCATTAGATGCCCCGGATCCTAAATTAGCTCCTTTGTCTTAGGACATTGAATATTATTTTGCATGTGAGCCTCCATTGTGCTCAAGAGACAACGACCTTTAGGATGAACTACACCAGAGAAGCATATTGCAGTGTATTTCTCTTGCTTGGCCATGATGCACAACATATGAGAATGACTTGTGCCGACAGGGTGCTTGCGCTTTGTTCTCTTCCTTCTAACCATGGTAGTACCAATAACCAATCCTTTGATATTGCAATCAATTTGTATATGATAGCATCCTTGAAGCTCACCCCCATGACAATTTTCCAGAATTATCAGGAACTTAGGCCAAGTGTTGAAGCTATCGGGATGAGCTTGGGTGTCCTTCAGTTGGACGAAGATTTGACTACAAGCAGGTAGATTCATAATGCCTTCTAGACGATCGATCATGTTCAAAACTGAAGCCAGAAGGTGGTGGTATGTTTGCACGAGGGGTTTGAAGTATCCCAACTTTGAGACCATCTATGCATGAGGTTCCCTTAAATCTAGAAGACGACGTGGTCACGGTGGCCACCAAGTGGAGGTTGGCATGCTTCACGTGTTTGCTTGTCCAACTCATGTGTGGTGGGCATGCTCCTCCTAGCACCCGTCGCGTGGATTTGTTTATTACCTTTTAAATATTAAAGTATTTTTATTTAATATTTCCAATGTAATATTATTTGCGCCGAGAGGCGCTCTACAGCCCAGTATGGGGGAGATCTTGTCACGTGATGTAACGTGATGTAACGTTACTAACATGTCGGCAAAAAATAATAGGGATAGTAGTAGTGAATATTATGGGAGAGATCTTGTAACATGATGTAAAATTTGTAATATTGAATAACCAATGTAAAAAGTAGTAAATATTTTGTCGGCCTAATAATGTAAGGTCATAACGTTTCACTCCCTATATTAATACAAATAATACAAACAACAAAAATATTATATAAAAAAAAAAAAATTATTCTCAAAAAGCTATTAGAGACGAGGAATCTGATCAAGCAGCTATTCCAGACCAGGAATCTGATAACTTAACAATGTGAACATTGCATAATTTTATTTTGAGATCTTGACATAAAAAATAAAAAAAAATTTAAGACCTAGCACTTTTGCACTTTCTACTATGAAAAGAGTTACCAAATAAAAGAAATTATCCTGAGCATGCAACTTAATGAATTGAATTATGTTGTAGAAAATATTTGTAATGCATCTCTGCGTTCTTTTCAAAGTTCAAATCCTAATTCTCACTGTGCTTCCATCCATGAATGAACGGATGGAATCAGCGCAGTCAATTTCAGTTGATCAGCGGCCCCTCCATGCCCTGTTATTTCCATTTCCGTTGCAGGGCCACATAAAGCCTTTCATGAATTTGGCCAAGGTTTTGTCCGCCCGCGGACTGTATATCACTTTTGTCAATACCGAATATGTCCAAGCGCGCCTCGCTGATTGTGGTTTCATTATGGCCGATGATGGTAATAAAAGTCATATGAATATAAGATTCGAAACTGTGCCGGATTGCCTTCCTGCCCAACAAGCTGGCGTTAGCCAATATCAAAATCTTCCAGAGCTCTCCGAGTCCATGAAGGCTAACGCTCATATTCATTTGGGTAAGTTGATGGAGAAGCTCCGCGATCTTCCCAACGTTCCTCCAGTAAAGCTTTATAGTGTTGGATGGACTTTTATCAAAGACGCAGTATATTGCGAACGACTATGGTGTTCCGAGAGTAGTGTTCTGGCCGACGTTTTACGGCTTTTTTCAGCATCCCTCTGCTCATCGACAAAGGATATCTTCCTCTTAAAGGTATGTAACAAATATTAACATCTTAGTTGATGGTCCTTATAGCTGTAATTATAAGCTGTCATTTTTCTTCTTGTTTGCATCAATCATGGTGCATCGTAGGGGGGTGATCTATGCATATGTTGTTAATATATTATCGATATAAGTCAACTGTTACACAATTTGTAGATTATGTATCAATCACAATGTTGAAAACTTACTATAATTTACTATTTCAGTGATTGATTAGTTCTCTAAATATAATGTGAAATTTTTGAAGCACTGAGGATAAATCCTTCTGTTTACGAATCTCCCAAGTTAGAGTTTGAAAATGGAATAGATTGGGTTTTTTACCCGTAATGTATCATATCATGTCAAAATTCCAATAAGGAGATACCTTTCAAAAAAATTAGGGTTCTCCGGAAATGTGTAGGCCTTCTGCTAGATCGTGGTTTGGGGGGAAGATGGTTTTGAGAAGCGTGAGGAGGAGAAATACGAACCATGAGTTTCTGCCCAGAATACCAAGGAATTGAAATTCGAAACTGCCTGGGAAGAAAGCATTATCAAAGGCTCTAATCCTTTATTATATCGGTCTTTAATCATTGGGCCGAGAGACGCTCTACAGCCCAGTATGGGGGAGATCTTGTAACGTGATGTAATGTTACTAACGTTTGTAACATGTCAGCAAAAAATAATAGTGATAGTGATAGTGAATATTATGGGAGAGATTTTGTAACACGATATAACATTAGTAACGTTTGTAACATGTCGGCCACAAAAACAATCTAATATGGGGGAGATGTTGTAATCTTCCTACCTAACAAAACAATAAAAAAGTAAATATTTAATGATCCGTAAAAAAAATGTGGTTCAAGAAAAAAACACAAATTTGAATTATCTGCAAAAAAATGTTGGCCTTGCACATGGTTTTAAAACCATGTGCACATGTGCAAGGCATGCTAAACAAACCATGGTTTTATTGTGCATGGTTTAGGAGGCTTTGCACATGGTTTTTAAACCATGTGCAAGGCCTCCTAAACAACCCATGGTTTTATTGTACATGGTTTAGGAGGGCCTTGCAAATGGTTTTAAGACCATGTGCAAGGCCTCCTAAACAAACCATGGTTGTAGGAGGGCCTTGCATATGGTTTTAAAACCATGTGTGGGGAAATGATGCAATGTTCGTTCCTAACAAAATAAAAAATACAAAAAAATATTATATATCGACCATAAATAATATTAAATATTAATGATAAAAATATTATATGTGGACCTTAAATAAAAAGATGTGTTTTTTTGGTTTGAATCAAATCAATGGATACCTAAGAAGAGGTTTGCACCTCGAGAGATTTGATCCATCTCGGCGCTTTATAGAGCCTAGGATTTGGATCTACGCTCGTTACACCCATTCAAAAATTTTACATATTAAATTTCTTACATGCAATGCATAAAAAAAGATAAAAAAGATGCTTAATGATAAGAATTTTGATATGTGATTTTGAAAAAATTGAAATTGATTTATTTTACAACTACATTTTATTATATGTGATTTTGAATCATTTAAAATTAATTAATTTTACAATTACATGATATAAAATAATAATAAAAATTGATTTAAAAAAAACTAATAATATATAGCTTTTAATCTATAAATTTGAATAATTTCCATTTTTATATAACAATAAAAAAATTAATTTTGCCTAATAATATATAATTGTTGTAAATATAAAATAATAATAAAAATTAATTTAAAAAAAAACTAATAATATATAGCTTTTAATCTATAAATTTGAATAATTTCCATTTTTATATAACAATAAAAAAATCAATTTTGCCTAATAATATATAATTGTTGTAAATATTTACATGTAAGTTGTAATATAATTCTTCTAAATAATATTTCTAAGTGTAAGTAGTATACATGTGTAAAATTTAAATAATAAATATTTCTACCTATAAGTAAGTAGTATACCATATGTAAAATTTAAATAATAAATAATATTTATAAACGTAAGTAGTGTTTCATATGTAAAATGAAATAGACATTATATTATAGTTAATTTTTTTTATTTAAAACAAATAAAATAATTTTTATAATAAATTTAATAATAATTTTTTTAAATACAATTTTTCTTTTGGTTTTTATGTATGGATGATTTGAATTTTTTATATATTTATATAATCCATTAATATAATAATAATAATGGTATAGTCTAAATATTCAAAGTTTTCTATTTTTTAAACATATTTTTCGTCTTATTTTGTTGGGAGTTATGTTGGAAATCTTTAAAGAGTCTTAGAATCACATATATTAGCTATGGAAATTGCATAATTTGGGTGCCATAGGAGTGTTTGATAGTGTTGAGTCTACTTATGAATTCAAAAACACAATTTAAACTCTTCTAAATTTGGACTTTACAAAAAAAAATCGAGTTTTTGCCAAAACCCACCAAAAACATAGAATAAATAGACTGCTCCACCAAAAATATTAATTTTATAATATTGATTAATTGATATGTTTATGATTGTATTAGTTTATAGCTTTATGTACTATGTATATGTAAGTGTATGGGTTATGCACATTATAGTGGATGAAAATTAGTTTTTCTCTCTCTACATAAGGTGTGGTACAAGAACAATTACAAGAGTTGAAATTCTTGCCCTTGGGGGGATTTTTTTTTTCACTTTTTCAATGACTTAAACAAATCCAAGTCTCTAGGGACTCCAGAGTTGCTATTGACTGGGCCAATTAGAGATGGGCCCATCAATCATTCATCTTGGAACATTGGCAGTTCAAGATAAGGGAGCTACATGGGAAGTTTCTCTCCATTAGTTTTTACATGTTTATAGGAATTTCAATAAAAAATGGGATTACATGTCCAAAAAAGCCATTGGGATATTAGAAGGACTAATACACCTTGAATACTTTCACTAGGGACTCCGAAGTTGCTATTGACTGGGTGAATTGGAGATGTGCTCTTCAACCATCCATCTTGGAACACTAGTTGTTCAAGATAAGGGAGCTATAGGGGAAGTTTGTCTTCATTAGTTTTTTTGCATGTTTATAGGAATTTCCATAAAAAAGCGGATTACTTGTTCAAAAAATCCATTGGACTATTAGAAGGCCTAATACACTTTGAAGACTTTGGTTGGGGACTCTGGAGTTGCTATTGAATGGGTGAATTGGAGATGCACCCTTCAATCATCCATCTTGGAGCACTAGTAGTTCAGGATAAGGGAGCTATAGGGGAAATTTTTCTCCATCATTTTTTTGCATATTTATAGGAATTTCAGTAAAAAAATAGATTACTTGTCCAAAAAATCCATTGGACTATTAAAGACTCGATACACTTTGAAGACTTCTAGCATAAGCAACTCATTTCGAGGGGATCCATTCAAGCATACTAGAAGTCAACATATGCAACATATGTAGTTCCTCTATCATTTTGCACATTTCCTTTAGTAATAGTTAAGCTCTTTGGAAGAGTTTTTCTACTTTTTGTATTTATTGATAGCAACTTTGTAGTGAAGGGTATATGGATATTGGTGGAATGGGATCTAACAATATCACATGTTTTTTCATAATCATAGTACAGTCAAAGGGTGAATCCATTATTAATTGATAGCAACTTTGTAATGAAGGGGATATGGATATTGGTGGAATGGGGTCTAACCATATTACATGTTTTTTTTAATCATAGTAAAGTTAGAGGGTGATTCCGCCTGGGGTATGATTATCCTCATTTATTTTATGTTTCAACTTTATTTTTTGAGATTTTTTTAGGTCTAGTTTGTTTATCTTATATGCTCATAAGAGCTTCTCCACAGTAGATACAATGTTATATAAAGTTGTCATTTGGACTACTATCTTTTTAGTTGTTTATTTGATTTACATTATTTAAAAAGCAAATTTTTTCTATTAAAAAAAGTAAGTGTAATTAATTTTAAAATATTTAATTTTTTTTATATGTGATTTTAAATAGTTTGATATTGATTTTAAAACTATATATTTTATAAAATAATAAAATAATTTGATGTTTTAATAAATTTTAAGATACAATAATTTAAATTTTGGTGTATAAAATTAAAATTTAAATAATTTTATAAAATAACATTTTTATTAAAAAAAATAGTTTGTTTTTCCACACTAATATAATAATATATAAATGATATAAATATTTACATAATATTTTATAATAACATTATATAAAATAATAAAAACTAAAATTTTATACATTTTGTAATAAAAATGACATTTTAATATTTAATCATACATAATTAAAAATTAAACACTTCATGTATGCCTAAATAAAAAATTATATGCGTCTTTATAATTTATAGTTTATCAATTTCACAATAACATACTTTTAAACATATTAATACATATTGCAATATAAGTAAAAAATTATATGTTTAAATAATAAGCCTTTATAACTTATAGTTTATCAATTTCACAATAACATACTTTTAAATTGTTTGGAGAAGAATATGATTATATTTTAAATATATTAATACATATTGCAATGTAAATGTGTGTAGATGCTTGGAAATACATAATTTATATTGATATATAAATTTGATATATGAATTTGATTAACTTGATAATGATATTTACAAAATAAAAAGTTTTTTCTAGATATAAATTTGATTAGCTTTATAATAATATTTACAAAATAATTAGTTTTTTCATAAATTTTGAAATGTAAAATTACGAGATATCTTTTTTTGGAATTAGCATTAATTGTTTTTGCATGGTTATGGTTGAATTGCCAAGTCACCCTTCCCAAACCTCTTCTAACCATTTGATTAGCTTTATAATAATATTTACAAAATAAATAAGTTTTTTTCATAAATTTTGAAATGTAAAAATATGATGTATCATTTTTGGAATTAGCATTAATTGTTTTTGCATGGCTATGGTTGAATGGCTAGGTTTCCCTTCTAAAACCTCTTCTGATCCCATTTGAAAAACCTTAGCAAGTGTTGTGCCTTGTGAACTATTCAATTAAAGCTCCTTTGATTCTTTTTATTGAAGTATTGAGGGGTTTTCCTAGCTAAAACTCCCTCAATACCTAAATGCAAAAAACGTTTTAATCGTGTAAATATCCAAATGACATTTCACTTGTTAAGGATAGATATCAATCAAATATTATGGACATTGAATATTATGTTTTTTTTTCCTTTTCATTTTTTAAACAAACACTTAATTGAATATTATGTAATTTTTTTTATTACTTTTTTCTTAGTACAAAAATAAAGTTCCAAGTGAATAAATGAGGTACTCTCCTCCAACACTCTATCGTCATCAAGGTTGTCTTGACTAGTGACCCTCATATCCATAACGGTTGGAGATTGAAGACTACCCCCACCAACGTGAGTATTAGAAGGCAATATGAGTCTGGAATTTCAATGGGTTAGGCCTTGCAGTCTGCTTTTGTGTCTCTTTCTCCTTTCACCCTCGAGTGTTCTCCTTGAGGGAAGTCCAGGTGCTTGCGGTAGTTGAGGCTATCTTGTAGCATGGAGGAGTTCAGTTTACTGAAGACCTTGCCAATGAGCTCTTTGGCTAGGGTGTTCAGTTTCACATCAAAATTCATTTGCCCGTTCGCTAGGCATCTGGTCCAATCTTCCAGGCAGTCTAGTCTATCAACCAAACTTATTATTTCATTGTTAGCTTCAAGCATTCTCGCGACACTTTCATAGATAGTTTGGCTCAGGGGAGCCTTCGTATACAATAAAAAAGTACACATCTTGGTGTATTGGGTCCCACAAGTGCAAATGGATCCCAAATCCTCCATGAGATGCCCCAGATCTTGAATGAGCTCCTTCAGCCCAGGACTTTGAAGATTATTTTGCATTCGATCCTCCTTTATGCTTAGGCGACAACGAACTTTAGGATGAACTACACCAGAGAAGCCTGCATTGGATTTCTCTTGCTTGGACATGATGCACAACATATGAGAATGACTCGTGCCGACAGGGTGCTTGCACTTTGTTCTCTTGCTTCTAACCATGGTAGTACCAATAGCCAATCCTCTGATATTGCAATCAATTTGGATATTATAGTAGCCTCGAAGCTCACCTCCATGAAAATTTTCCAGAATGATCAAGAACTTTGGCTGAGTGTTGAAGCTATTGGGACGAAGAGCTTCATTCAACTAATTCATCATGGGATGTGCTTGGGTGTGCTTCAACTAGATGAAGATTCGACTACGAGCAGGTAGATTCATAATGGCTTCTGGACGATCGATCATGTTCAAAACTGAAGTGGGAAGGTGGTGGTGTGTTTACACGAGGGGTCTTAAGTACCCCAACCTTGAGATCGCGTCTACATGAGGTTCCCTTAAATCTAGAAGACAACGTGATCATGGGGACAAAAGGTGGAGTTTGGCATGATCTATGTGTTTTCTTGTTAGACTTTGTGGCGGGCATGCTCCCCCTGGCACCCTTTGTGGAGAACAAAAAAAAATCTGCAGAAATGACAACATCATGCTTCATTAGATATAGTTACCACATGCTCCTAGGCTTTAGGATTCTAGTCTCTAGGTGAACTCTTCAAGCTCCTGGGCTTGAATACCTTTCCTATTGTGAGTTTCTCCTTAATCACATCCACTATCATGTTCATAATAGCATTAATTTTTAAGATCTAGCCCTTTCTCTACTCATTGAGTGCATTCACGCACTTTCTTAACTTAGACTTTCTCCCCTGGGCATCCATCATGGCTCTCCCAAGAATCAATTTTATTTTCTAGTACACGACATTGTCTTCGAAAGCTTCGTCTCATGCGTTTGAGATGAGCTCATATCCACAATATTTTCCATCCACTCCATTTGTTCCTCATCAACTTCCTACACCCCTTTCCCAACTTCAATCTCTTGCTATGCATAGTCCAAATACTGCCTCGTCTCCAATAAGACCTCCTGAAAGTATTCTTGCTTTGCTTCTGTTAGATCTTGTTTGATTTTGGGCATGTGGGAGCCTCAGCTATAACCACCTAGACCCTATGCAAACCTAGAAATTTCCATACATTGAACGTCATTCAAAGAACACTCACCACAATCCTAGACCCATCTCTCTAAGAGTCTCTTCCTAACTTGCTCATTTCATTGCAGTTGATCTCTCGTTTGCGGAGCTTCCATAATACAAGCTGCAGATAATCACCATCAACACCGCGAAAGAATAGCCATGTGCGTAACAATTTACTCCATCATTATCTTTCCTCCATACCCTCACCACCATCATGAGCACCATCATCATGACACTCTCCACAAGCAACGACCCTGGCATCCCATTATTGCAACTAGTTTCCAATGTCCCCTCTTTTCCTCGACGGATCACCAAGTACTAATTCACTTGAATCCTTGGCTTACTAAATATTCCATGCATTAAACTGATTATCCTCCTCGCATGCATGACCCTGACCTATCATTGGTTATGAAATGGTTAGGTGGTGAGTTGTGGATCGAGTCTCCCATCGCTCCTGCTAGTCACCTCCACCCTTTCATACACCCACATCCGGGTTTTCATTTCCTGATTTCCAATGGAACAACATGTGTGATTGATGTTTGTGGAAACAATCCCTTACGACTCCAAATCAAGACCGTCATCTAATTGAGAGGCATCACTTTTTTCCAAATGGTCAGCTACTTTATTTACGGATCACCTAACATGTGAGTGAAGGAGTGAAAGGTTCTCGACGATTTACAGTTTGAAGGATTTCAACGAGCTTTTCAATTTTTTATTCTGATCTCTAGTTACTAGACATCTTGCTAATCAGGGCCCCATGACGTAATTTCTTAAACATGTTCAAGACAATTTGGGGATCTCATTCCATAATAAGCTTGGTGTAGTCCTACCTGTAAGTAATGAGAAGGCCTTGATTGAGGGCCTGCAACTTTGCGTCATTGTTTATTTTCTATCGGGTATGCTTGTGTAAAGTCAAATGATCTAGAAAGAATTGTTCCAAATTACACTACCAATACCAACCGGTCTTGGGTTACCTTTGGATGACCATCAAAATTTAGCTTAATGAAGCTCACATGGTGGGGAGACCAACGACTTGGAGACGATGAAGAGGGAGAAAAAGTAGGTGACATGGAGGGAATGCAAGAGAGATGAGGAAGCTAGGATTGTAGGATGGATATGACATGTAGCCAAACCTAATATTCAGTTATTCTGGAGTCCTCAAACGTTCTCTAATTTCTTTCTTTCCATATTTCCCAAAGAGTGAATCCCTAGAGAAGTTTCCAGATTCTGTTTAGGAGTTTATTTTTGAAGGATGTCGATATCCATGAGTCAATGTTAGCCTTGATATAATCTCTCTAATGATATGAATTTCAAAGAGTTTTGGCTCCCCTATCCCAGATCAAGGATGAGAATGTATAAAGGTTGATAATTTTGAGAGTTTCCTCCTCCAGATTGCATAGGGGATATCGTGATGGGCCCTCAAATCCTCATTTTTTGATTTGATCCTAGGTTAGAGATCGAATTTTAGCCACCAACCAGAGGAAGGTAGATACTTTAGGACACAAGTTCTGAGTCAATTTCTACTACTAGATCCTCCTCTTGTCTTCATCACGATTATGAAGGAGAAGGGAGTAGGATTATTTTAGATTGAAGTTATCTTTCGACTGAAAGCCCCATCTAAGAATGTGGTGGTCATCCATAATTGAATACATCAAAGGTCTATTTCATCATTAATGGCTTCCCTTCCTGACATGCTCTTCTGAAGTTCCCATTGGTCCAAGGCAATCCAAGTTTGATAAAGTTGTGGAGAAACATTGGCAGTCTACTACTGATAGATTCTAGTGAAATTCCTGGTCAGATATTGATCACATATTGTTTCCCACCAAGGATCCAAATTTAGGGGTGGGGATTGTTGCCACACAGCCTCCCCAAACAGGGCAATTTTACCATTGTGAATTTCCCATAAATTGTATTTTGAACCAAACCCCTTAATGCCCCAATCGACATTCATATCATTGACCCGGGATAATGACCATCCAAACGGATAAGATCTTTAGGCTTGAATCAACAACATATTTTCAGTTCCACAAATTTCCCCATGGTGAGAGAGGATTCTTTAGCCATCTCCACCATAATATGGCTCCTAGGGAAACATTTTCCATATCATGATCCCTTAGTCTCAACCTACCTTCCTATTTAGCTCTGCAAACTTTCATTCAAGACACTAGGGCCTACTTCTTGTTCTCTGTAGTTCCAACCTAAAATAATCTAAACTACAAAATTTTGATTGACTTCAATATTGATTTAGGGTCTCCCAATGTGGAGAATAGATAGATATGCGTTGCATAAAGAAACTATTTGATCAATGTTAGACGACCTAGAAAAATGAGAGATTAGAAATCCCAGTTCGCTAATTTTCTCTAGCTTTGAAAGAAGGTTCTCCCTCAACATGTTTCCTTGAGCTTCCCCAACTACAGGAGATCCCAAGTAATTCGACATGAGGCTAATCCTTTGAAATCTAGGAAATTTTGAAATTCTAACTTGGATCCTTATGGGGACATTGAAAAATAGTAGACGATATTTATCCTTAATGGTAGTGCTAGAGGATTCCATAATTATTCTAGGATTGAATTTATTTCTTGAGCTTCATGGACTGAAGGGGTACCAAAGAGTAAAGTATCATCAACGAATTGAAGGTGGGAGGCGATTTTCTCGTCTAGCCTAATACCCTTCATGGAATTTTCCCAAATCATAGATTTTATGGACCGACCCGACCCTTCAACTATCAATCTAAATAAGAGTTGTGAAAGAGGATTCCCCCATCTAATTCCATGTGAGGGCACAAAATTTTTCGTGGGGGATCCATTAAGTAATATAGATTAAAAAAATGTGGAAGTAAGCCTAGATGATCCATTTCCTCAAGCCCTCCAAGAAACCAAAAGATATAAGGACATTCTCCATATACTTCCAACTTAATCTATAAATAGCCTTTAACAAATCTAATTTAAGGATCATCCCAGCTTTCTTTTGGATTTTGATAGAATGCACTGCTTCATGGGAAAATACAGTTCCACCCAAGATATTACAACCTTCCACAAACCCATTTTATCATCCCAGGTTTCGTTTGGATTTTGATAGAATGCACTGCTTCATGGGAAAATACAGTTCCATCCAAGATATGATGACCTTCCACAAACCCATTTGGGGAGATTAGATCAGGAAGCAAGGGTTTTAACAAATTAGCGATAACCTTGGTGACTATTTTGTATAGAACATTGCATAGAGATATAGGGTGAAAATTCTCTGGACGACGAGCTCCTTCTTCTTTTAGGACCAGGTTTATGAACGAGGAGCTAAGAGTCGAAAGCACACCCCTACATAGTCTGGACTTGTCCACCACTTCCAATACATCAAATTTGACAATGAACCAAGGGGCATGGAAATTTTTTATCATGAAGCCACGACACCCTAACAATTTCACCTTTTAAATATCCATAACCACCTACTCAACTTATTCTAGGGATATTAGTTGCATTAGATTTTCATTTTTCTCCTCCACAACCAATTTGGAAATGTTATGAACAATTTTTTGAATAGTTAGATCCTTGTTGTCCGGGGGATCAGATAGAATGGACTCATAGAAGGTAATCAATTCTCATTCTATATCTTCACGTTGAGTGACCAAGTTACCTTGAGCATCCGAAAGATATGAGATGTGATTATGATGTCGATGATAAATCATTGTATGATGGAATAATTTTGAATTCCTATCCCCTTCTTTTAGCCATTGAAACCTCGATTCTTGCTTGTACAAAATTTTCTCTTGTGTATACTAGAGGTCAAGTTGGGATTGTAGATCTTCTTCTAGTATATTTGTCTATTCTAAAATTCCTTCTTGAATGATTTATTGTTGAAGTTGTTCCATTTCTTTCTCAGTATATTTTTTGGCTTGGAAGAGATTTCTAAAGGGTATTTTTAAGGATTCTAATATTATACTTAGGTATAGTATTCTAGGCGATTATTTTGGATTGAAAAAAACATGTTTATAGATAGGTAGGAGAATATTGAACATGAAACATAAAATTAACACTGAAATAGTACATTTTGGCTAATATTATGATAAAAAAAACATATTTTATGTAAATCTAGGCGATATTAGACAATAAAAATGGCCAAATAACAAATTTATTTTTCGAAAAAAAAACCCAAAAATAGCCAATTGGTTAAATTTTGCCCCTAAAAATTACCTTGCTAAAGACCTCCTTGTGCCATCCCCTAAAACATTTTTTATATGCTTTATCCACAGTTGGAATCAATGCATTTTTCCTCTCCGTCTAATCACCCATTCTTCCCAGCACTAAACATGCATAT
This sequence comes from Pseudotsuga menziesii, assembly GCA_001517045.1. NCBI lineage: Eukaryota > Viridiplantae > Streptophyta > Pinopsida > Pinales > Pinaceae > Pseudotsuga > Pseudotsuga menziesii. The sequence goes on along the minus strand of LPNX010761301.1, from coordinate 13,633 downwards.
GCTCTCCCTATCTTTTTTCGGGCCATTTCCTAGAGTTACCTCGATTTGTGTGCCACCGGGTAAGTCGAATCCCTTCTATATTGGCATGTTTACAATCCCTCTGCTCCATAAATACTGCAAATTTTGCATTATTTTACCACAATTCATTGTCCCACAAGGAGGCCCCGCCAGTGTTCCACTGTTATTTTTTCTCCATGTTAGCCGTGATCCCAACATCACCTATTTTGGAACATTGAACACTTCCTCCTTGATTGACTGGCCATTACAGAGCTTTTGTTAATATCTTTTTTGACTCCTTAAAGAATGAAAATATTGTCGAGCAAGCTTGATTCCTTTCACACTCATTAAAATATATGAAAAGGCATCTATGTGGTATCATTTATCCCTTTTCTGCTTATGTAGAGTAATTAAAGAAAAGGACCACCCTAGCACCTTCCAGCTAGGAACGTTTATGTTTGTATCCTTTTTTGTATTTTTGGACATTGGGACCGTATTCTACAAAAAATCTCACTTATGGGTTGTGTTTATGCTCTTTTCCAGCCCTCTCATAAAGAAAAGATCGCCAAGCAAATTGGGTTTCATTCATGCTCATAAAAGTATTTTAATGATCATTCAATCAGTATAGGTTTATCATTTGTCATCCTAGTTGGACTACCTAGGAAAAAGAAGTCTCTTTGCCCCTTTCAGCTGGGAGAGTTATCCTTTGCAAACTTTTATCATTTTTTTAGGATTAGGAGACTACTGTATGAAAAAGAGACCCCATTGGAGTCGTCTTCATGTTTTTCGACTCTCTAAACATGAAAACACCATTGAGCATTTACCGTCTTGGGCTCGACAAAAATCCAATAGAGTATCACATTGAGCATACTTATATCCCTTCTTCGTGCTCCTTAAACTTTGAAGAAGGTTGAAACGATGTCTCTCGTTGCCCACACACTGCATATAGTCTCACATTATGGCAACATTGCCCCCATTGGATCACTTTGTTTAGAGTACTCTGCAATGAGTCTCCCTTGCTTCCCATGAGTATCTCCTGTCCAATGCTTTCCCCAAGTATATCCCATCACAGTCGTCTCCCCTGTTCTGTAGCTATGATTCCCTCCCCATGAGTCAGTTTCATCTGCTGCTAGGTTAGCCCTGTCGTTATACTCTGAAAAAAGGAAGTTTGAGTCCCTCGTACTCCCCCGGTCATGTTCCCCATTTAGTGTCTCAATCCCATTATTGTTCCATATCTTTGGTTTTCCCCCTCTTGCTTCTATCAAGGAAACCTTATTACCTTGGTAGTTGCAAGTCTCCCTCTATTGATGTCAACACATCTATTCCAGAGGATAGACCCAGAGATATCTGTATCTTGGTTTCATCCACCTCATTGATGAATTCCTTGAACCACTTGAAAGGAGTCCTTAGTCCCTTTTGGGTTGGTTTTGTCTCATGTGCTCGACTTCATCTACATTAACACACCATTGGCATTCGTACAGGGTATTGGTTCCTGCATTATTTGGTTGAAGACCTCGGTTGTTACTCGACTCTAGCACATCAGTGAGTCTATTTGGGACCCATACAGTTTCATGTCCTTTGTGATTTACGGGCTACGTTGGTGACAATTTTTGGAAGCCCCTCAGTATCATGCTTCTGTATATATACAATATCAGATGCCATTTGTTGTACCTCAGAGATTCTGACTCTCAGTCGTTGAGTCCATGCAATTATGTGCACCCTAACATTCAACATAGCATCAGTTGTTGTGATATTGCATTCCAAGAGAATGCTATTGTTTCTATGTACCAGTTCTTCAGATCAGTATTTGTATTTAGCCTCCTATTGGGGTCACCATTATGTACTACCAGTTATATGTATTTATTGTCTTCCATTGTTTGAGCCTTGATCCCCATTTTTCTATTAAAACATTGATACAAGCATGGGTATGGTCACCTCATCCATATATATGTATGAGATTATATGTACCTCATCCATTTTGAGAAGTAATACAAATCAAAAGCCGCTGCAGTACAAATGAGGAGATTTCGACTCGCCACGGTTCTCTATGGTTTCCCCATCATTGTCACCATTCCTCCCTTGATCCTATGATGTTTTTCGGCCATACAATGAGTTAATTCCCTCACACATTAGGGGGAAATATGTTAACATAAAAAACTGGCTGCATAGCTTTCTATGGTCCACACCAATATTATACATCATAATCCCACCATTATTCCCCCCATTTTGACCTTCACAACTGAATTCCACCCAAATTAGTCCAAAACATCATTATTCATTCCCTCATAAATACATGGAAGATGGTCATTTATTGCAACATAACCCCATTCTCCCAAAAAAGAACAAAAACCCCTAAAATGAGAATGGGTAAAAAGCTATGGACAAATGCCATGCACTATGAAAAAACATGGACCAATACCATGGGAAAGAAAATCTTGGATCATCCTATAAATACATTGTGAAGGTCTCCCCATAAGCATTCTAGAACTTTACATTCTTACTTTTTTCACACTTTTTACTTTTCAGTCACACTGCTCACCTTTATGCCATACATTCCCACATTGTATATTGAGTTTACTCCATACAATCCTTGATTCATATTCCCATTGACAACCATAGGTGGAGAAAATTGGAGAACAAGATCGTGGAAGCCGTCGGACCACATCCTCAAACGACAGCAGTGGCTCACTTTTCAGAAGGTATGTTGTATTTGTTTATTAAAAATTAGAAAATCTAAAAATATTAGTTATTGTTTTCTTGTATGTCAAAGTTGAGTTTTTCCCTTGCACCATGAACTCTACCCTTAGATCTTGTTGATCTAAGTAGGTGGTTTTTCACATAGCTAGAGAGAAATCTCCACTACAGATATGAAGGCATACATGTTATTTGATCCTATTTCTAAATATGCCTTGTTTATAAGCGTATTTAACTTTGATGAACACTCGACGTAATCATTTCTCTTAATCCTCCGATAGATTGTCTTGCAGATGATGGTGAAGATTGCATTGACAATTTTGTTTTCGCAGAACAAGAAGTTGATGGAATTATTATTGTTACAAATAACACTATTGGCAATGAAAATCAACAATTAGAAAATCTACATGAAGTTGCGGGTCAAGCAAAAGAAAATATGCCATAAACACCACTTGATCAAGGACAAATTTTGAGGAAGATCCTTTGTGAATGAAAGAGACCTAAAAGATATGGTTACAAGGAAACTAATTTTAGTTATTTAGTCACCAACCCTTTCCACACTTCTTTGCATACATCTTTTATTTCTCTTTTGAGTGGCACCATTTGCACTAATCCACGACAATTTTTTGATGTTGTTGGTATACCAAAATGGGATGTTGCCATGTCAAAGGAGTATTCTTCCTTGTTGAAGAATAACACTTGGAATCTCATTCCTCTTCCTAAGGAACACAAGCTTGATCATTGTAAATGGATTTATAAAACCAAATATGTAGTAGATGGCTATGTTGAAAAACACAAGGAAAATCTTGTAGCCAAGGATTTTCATAGGTTGAAGGAATTGATTATTCTGAGACCTTTTCCCGTGTTTCCAACAATGTTTTTCTACATGGAGAGTTGCACGAGTAAATTTGCATGGAGCAATATTTTGGTTTTGTGTATGATACTTCACATGTATGCAAGCTCCAACGTTAATTATGTGGTCTTAAACAAGCTTCTCGAGCTTGGTATGAGAAGATGGATAATTTCCTTATTGCTTTAGGTTTTAATCATTGTCATTTTGATCTTATAGCGCACACTAAGAGGTAGGGTGTTGATCTCTTGATTTTGGTTATGTACATGGATGATTTAATTCTCATTGGTAGTCTTCATCCATGATTTAGGGTGTTCATTAAGCACGGATGGAACAGTTTTATATGATAGATCTTGGTCCTTTGCATTATTTTATCGGCTTATAGGCCCTTTAATCTTCATAAGGGATTTCCATTTTTCAATAAAAGTATTCCCTTTATTTACTTCATTTCTTTGGCATAGTTGATTGCAAACCTCCACCCATTCCATTTTAGTTAAGGAATTCCATTTTTTATGAGTTGTACTTCATCATGTGTTAATCCTTTGCTATATATTAAATTGGTTGGAATTCTATTATATATTCGAACCATACATGACCTACCATCTCCTCTGCAGTCGTGTCTCTTGTTTTCTCAATTTTCTCATGAGAGTCACTAGAGGGTAGCCAAGCAAATTTTGAGGTACATTAAGGATACTACCAATTTTGGATTTCAGTATACCTTAGGTGCTTCTCAACTTGTAGGTTTCACTGGTTCCGGTTGGGTTGGTTCAGTTGATGATCAAACATCCACATCTAGTTTTGTCTATCGCCTTGGATTTTCTCCTATTTCCTGGTCTTACAATCTAAGCAATCAATGATTGCATTATCTTATGTAGAACATGAGTATTGTGATGCAATTCTTTGTTAGTCAAGAGGTCCTTTGGCTTTGATAAGTAATGATAGAGTTTGGATTTAAGAAAGATCACTTGACTACTCTTTACTATGATAATCAAAGTGTCATACCTATTTTCCGCAACCTAGCGGAGCATCAAAGGAAAAAATGCATAGAGATTCACATGCAGTTCATTCGACAACTCATCTAGGGTGTTGTTCTTGGTTCATAGTATTTTCCTACTAAAAAGTAAGTTGCAGACATCTTCATTAAACCTTTTACATTGCCTCATTTTCTATATTTGCAATCGATGCTTGGGGTGAAGGAAATTGTCCTTGGGGTGTCATCTTGAGTCTTTCTTGAGGTCAAGGAAATTATCCTTGGAGTAAAAGGTTATTATTTGATTTAATGTATTTTTTTAATAAGGCTATGTTGAACCTCCACCTTTGTTGAAGAGATATATTTATATTATTAATATTGTTATATGGTCAAATTAATGCACAATATGATAAATGTGGAACACATATAGAATATAAATGAATTTTTAATGATAGAAATTATAAATTTAAATACATTTCAAAGATATGCATCAGAAATTGTTTTGTCCACAAAATCAAAAAGAAAAAAGCAAAAAGCAAGTAACGACAAAAAGAAAAACAAAGAAAAAAAGCAAAAAAACAGGAAACAACAAAAAGCAAAACATAGAAAACAACAAACAAAAGCAAAAAGTAAGCAATGACAATCGAGAGTATTTATAAGTCCTCTCTACTATTGGTATCGGTAAGGAAATCGATAGTATTTATAAGTCCTCTCTGCTATTGGTATCGGTAAGGAAATCGATAGTATTTATAAGTTCTCTCTGGTATTGATCGACATTGTGTTGCTTGGATGTGTGTGATGCAGAGCTTCATTCATATGATGGCTTGAATTCATCGAGTGAATTTGAAGTTTCTAATGTCTATTAATGTTCCCTATTTGCTTGGATGTCTGTCATGTTGTTCTTTTTTCTTTATTCGCTTCTTTTTACCTGTGATGACTTGAACTCATCAAGTGCAGACCATGTTCTTTTTCGAGGTTTTCACTAGTTTTCTGCTTTGATAAACATTTATTTTTTCTCTAAATTTTAATTTCCGGTAAGATTATTTAGCAGAATATTGAAATGTAGGTTTATTCAATGGTGTTTGTTTCACTAATTTTCTGGTTTCGTTTTACAGATTCTTGATCTCTGTAATCTTTTTAATTTCCAGGATGCATATGATAAGACATATTTAGGAATATTTCAATGCTTACTTTAAGAACTATTATAATTTCTTGATGGAAATTAAATGTGTTTTTCATCAATAAATTACAATCCAACAGTTTCAAGAAATTGGTTGATTGAGTAGACTCCATGGCCTGGTTTTAACTTTTGTATTTCTTGTGATCTGTTTTTCCCTCTTTTTTTTGTTTATTACTATAAACTTTAGAGGAATTTATAGGTAGAATCTCGAGCAGGAATGTTGGCAAAGTTAATTATTTCTTTTTTATTTAAGAGTGGTTTGTGTTTATTAGTCTATTTTTCATGTTAATTCTTACTATCTGTGTATGTGCATTCCTTGTTGCTGAATATATCTATTATGCATTCTTTTCTAATTAAAGATCGTATTTTCTGGTTTTTTAAATGATTCCTTATAACACGAGATTAGAAATTTAGTAGAATATTGGACTATTTTATTCTCATAGCTGGTGTTAAAGAGTTTTATGGAAATTACATGTCATGTTCATCGACAAAATAGGAGACAAATTCATAACTTGAAAGATTCAGTGTTGTATTGGTGGGATTTTATGCACTATGATTCAGTGTTGTATTGGGGTCTTCTATGCCTTGTGATTCAATTCTTTTCATACTTATACAATATCCTTAAAGGTGGAGTACCCCCACGATGATAAGAAAGGTTGCATGAGTTCTTTCCCTATCTGTGTATTATTTCTGATTGAAGATGTGTTTTGTAATTTTTTTCTAATCAACATGTTTATATTTGTGTATATGGTTCACTATTAATGTGTTCTTTATTTAAACACCATTAATTCAGACAATTTCTGACAATTTTGTAGTTTCTTTTACAACTGCTTTTCTCTGTAATATTTACTTTCTTGGCTGCATGATTACAGAAATTTGAAATGTAATCAATTGTAATGATCATCATATTTTTTTTGGAAAATTGTGTGATGCTCATCATATTTTTTTGGAAAAATGTGTAATGGTATGAGCTCTTCATTTCAGTATTTTCCATTTTCTTCCTAGTGCTAATTCTAGTTAGCTCCGTCTTTGCATTCCATGCGGAATGTATATTATTTACTTACTCTAATTATTTCACATTTTGATGCATATTTTTTTCTACTATGATTATTTTTGGAAATTAATGAAATTATCTATATCTTATTTATTACCTCTAATTTCCATATCATAATACATGCAATTAGCGATTTAACAGAATATTGCAATGTTTAAATTGTCAAATCCATTGTTAATTTATTTGTGGAAATAAAATGCCATGGTCATGGTTATTAGTAGAAAACACTGCAACCCAGAAAAGTAATTGAGTTTTAAATCATTTTGTGATGTGTTTTAACACCATGTGTTAATATCCTAGCACCCTTAGAATTGGAATCTTACCAAGGTAATGAGAAATGCTAATC
>LPNX010761294.1:207400-258519 GCA_001517045.1 Pseudotsuga menziesii | reverse complement strand
AACAACTATGTCTCACGTGTAAATAACCGAGGGGTGTTATTGGAAGCCTATCCCCCCGATCCTACCTAACTACAAAATTCTTTTGTGTTCCTCAAATGAAGTTATAGTGTTGGTTGAGTTAAGTAGATTTTAGGTCTCACTTGAATTAGGGGATAGATTGTGTGCTTGTGAGGTTATGAATCCAAAATAGAAGTGCCAGGGCAACTTCCTCAATAACAATAATAATGTATGAAAAACTTAAAAAAAAAAAAAAAAAAAATTTACCTGAAATAAATAATGCTAAATTTTTTTTAAACAATTCTGTAATCAAGGGACAGAAATGGCTATAGGGATGCAAGTGGAACAGGTGGCTGTGCAAGTGCAGGAAAATGGAGGCAAAGTGGCTGGATTTCGGCGCAGAAACAAGGACAAAAAACAGTTCGCGGACCGCGGGTATGGGGCGGACTCGCGCGGTCGGGCCGCGGGTTTGAAGGCAACAGTCGCGCGCAGATCGTGAGTTTTCAGCTACAGTGGCAGTCAGACCGCGGGTTTGGAGTGAACAGGCACGGTCGGGACGCGGTTTTATGGCTAAACAGTTGCGTTCGGGCTGCGGGTTTTGAGGACGTCAGACGCGGTCGGGCCGCGACTACGGAAGTTCAGAGACGCGTCCAAGACGCAGGAAAAAGGCCGACAGCAGTGGGCTGGTCGCAGGTTAGGGCCTGAAATGCGCGGTCGGGCCGCGACTGCGAAAAGAAAAAGTGCGGTTTCCGGCGGCCGAAAATGACAGCTGAAAGTACAGTACGGAAAAATTAAATTAAAAAAGACAGCGGAGCCGCCAAAACTGTTGCTAGGGTTTTCACCCTAGCTTGTGCGAATGAGCACCTACTAAGGAATATGGATTCCTTAGGAGCAGTTCAATGATATATGAATTAAATAATGATAAACTGAAACGAAAAATAATCTAAATACGTTCTTGAAGCTAAAACAGTAAAAAGTAAATAACATGAAACAATACGGTGAAAAGTAAATAATATAAAGCAGAAACAGTAAAGAAATAAATAATGATCTTTATTGATGTTACCTCGAATGAGGAGGTTGATAGAGTCCGTTGCGCTGGTCCGATGTCGGTGGCTTCGAGCTCCAAGCTGCTTCTCCCCTTTCTCCGGTGGTGGAAATGGGCCAAAAAGAGTTCTCAATGGTGAAAATAGCTTAATGGTAAGCTAGGGTTTCAAGAACAATTTTGGCAGAGGTAGGATACTTATGATAATGGATATGGAATAATGGGTCTCCATCACTTATTTATAAAACCATGTGGTTTAGGTAAGCTTTTTAGGGTTTTAGCTGTTTAGGGTTTCTTCTTTTTCCTCATTATTTTATATTTTTTATTCCTTTTTGGATATTTTTGGAGGAAAAAAGGATTTTATAGCCTTTTGGAGGCATTTTAAGCTTTTCGGTGACCTTTTAGATGGTTTTATGGGTTTTTGATGGAGATATGGTAGGAAAGTGGACAAATGAGCCATGTAATGGGGTAGATGAGGTAGTTAACCATTTTTGGGTGTTAACAAGGACTTTAAGTGTTTTATTTTATTCTTTAGTAAACTATATATAATAACCATGACAGATTTTATAAAACACACTGAATATAAGAATAATGAACAGGAAAAACCCTAATAATAATTTATAAAACTATTATGAAAATAAAATCAAGTATACTAATGCACTGTCTTTGTTTTATCAAAGTGACAGAATGCTCAGTTTATTAAGCTTAAGCAAAATTTATACAACCTAATTATAACCTCATAATTGAATAGAGGTATACTATAAGTAAAAGATAAATGCTGTAAATATTATGTTACTGCCAAGCCTCAATTATCAATTATAATATAAACAAGGATATAAATTTCAGTGCTGTAACAGAAACAAAGAATTTTAGAAAGGAGAATAGTATAAACAACTTTTATGATGGACTTAGGGTGGAAACCCCATAAAATTTTATAATTTCATCAAAAGTAGAAGTCATGGGTTGTAAACCCTTTTCCAAGTCAGGCTCATGGCCTCAAGTAATACACAGTAAAGCTAACAAAAAATTGAATGGCTCTTCAAAGCCCTCGGTCCCTACAAGTATCTGAAGAGTATGGCATATGTTGCCTCAGTTTTATTCATTTCTTACACAACACTTAAAACACAAAAGAAAATAACTCATATAATCACGGTCGTAGCCAAAACACCCTCGCACCACGCAGGGGCCTCTTCTTTTACTACGAGTATCAAATAAGTTAACAAGACAACTAAAGCCGTAAGGGTTACAAGCCTCAACGGGCTAACCTTAAAAAGTCTCGATGGAACCCCACAAAGAGAAAGTTCCATGGTTTAACTAGGCTTACAAGGAACTGATGACTGTTGCTCAAACCTTGTACCAGAAACTGCGCAGAAGGAGGAGCCGAGATCTGCATCCAACGAAGAAAACCACACTATTAAATATGTAAACTAAATAATATTCTTATCACTAAAAACAAATAGTAAAATGAAGAAAGAGATACAGTATTCTTTTACCTGATCTTTTATGGAGGTGCGACCACCAGCAACAGCAAGATAACCACCAATGCGAGAAGGAAACCGTTTTGCAGGAAGGGAGAGGAGGGTTAACAATGTAGTGAGCATTCACTCTTAGTCCAGTAGAACAAAACCTCGACTCTTGCTGGCGATTGAGTGAGCATACAATCAAAGATACTAGGATAAGAATCTGCGATGGAGAAACCCTAAGAAGATATCACAAACTCAGGTGAAGCACCAACAGTATCATAGCAGCCTATATATTTTGGTATCTACGAAACCATGGGAGAGGAAAGAAAAGGAAGGCCATTAACAACAAAGGAACAATGACAGTGCAGTTGGAATTGCAGCAAAGCGACAGGAGCACGAAGGCAAAGGAGGAAATGGTGAGCTAGGGTTTGACTGCTACCCTTATAACAATGCAATGCATGGCTATGGTAATGCCACGATAGCCCAGTAAATATTTTATGAGTAGTGGGTTTACGTGCAAAGTTCCAGTGACATCTCACTAGAAGAATAATCCCCAAACAATTATTAAAATCAATTATTACACCTTAGTCCTCGTGTCAAAACCCCAAAAATTCAATAAAATTTAAAACTTTTAAATTAGCATATAAACACATTAATTTGCAGTCATTAACTATTTGATTAGTTTGTGCTACTAGAGTGTAACTGAATGATCTTTAAAATGTGCTTCACTTATTTGATGAGTTTCTTGTCAGTTACTGATTGTTTTAAGAAAAAGAAACAGCAAGGGGGATTGCTATGACAGACAGGCTTACTTAGCTTTCAAGCTAATGCAACATTTCTTCTTTCTTTCTTTCTTTCTCTGACAGATATACAGGTAAGGTTCGGGTCGCTGTTAACAGATCTTTTTAAAGTATTAGATAACCAAATGCTGTATCAATTTAATTCGGTTAAAGGTATATAAACATGCTAGCCAGTTTATCAAGCTTTTTTACAGGTAAGGCCTTTCCTAGACTTCTCCTTAAGATCTTATTGATAGGAAGTTAATATTAAAAATATAGCTATTTTCCTTTATGGATGTAAAATTTAGTATCCTTAGGAAGTACTTAGATCTTTATTGAGTTTACTGCAATGTAATTATAATATTTCTTATCTAGCATAGTAATTCTCATGGGGTTGCCATGTTCATACCAAAATTTAATTATTTGCTATTACTGCCCCAAGCCAAGTTAGATTCTGTTTACCAAAAAGAAGGATTTGCAATTAATACTATTGATCTATATATTCTTCTTACTTCCAGAATTTACAACACTTACCATCTGATACATGTCTTTTCTTAACATGTAAGGACTTATATTGAACAGAAAACTATTTCTATTTCCAAGATGATAAATGAATATCATGTAAGCACCTTTAGACTTGGTCCTAAACTTTTCATGCTCGACTTACTATAAGTTTCTAGTTTTTTAAATATTATTAAGAATGGTAAATAACCATTCACATCGATCTACTAGTCATTCATTTACTTAACAACCTTGTAACGCTTTAAGCTTGATGGATGACAAGGACCTAAATGATATCAACATAAATCCAAGACAATTTAATAGATTGATTATATATATAGTAAAGACAAATCCAAACAAACTGGAGTAAGCTCAGTCCTAACTAAAGGAGTATGAAGTTGGGTTACTATAAGTTAAAGTCTGAGTATGACTAGTCTTTTATCAAAATGCAAAGCTAGAAAAATAATATGCATTAAATCTGTAGCATTGTGACATTTATACTTTACATCGCTTTATTATATAAGGTCTTAGGAAATGAAAGACATAATGTCTCCATTCAAGGCTAGGGTTGTTGTTTGTATGATTTATAAACCATTATAACCCAAGCCTAAACTCCTATTATGTTAACTTTTAAGTTTTAAAACCAGTCCTCTATATCTATATACCTTAAGACTTAACCTTGAACTATTACTTATAATGTGATGTCCAAAAGTTATAAGATAAAGGTTTAATATTAATAAAACATAGTCTTATTATCTATTTTGCATAATATAATATTTGCAAGCATAGTGTTAATATACCATGCCCTAACATTGAAGTTGCAATTTTTAATGCAGGTAAAGCATAAGGAAGCGACCATAAGAAAAGTCCATGCAATGAAATTGCTTGGGAAACAAATGATTGGCAATCTCTGTCATAAAACTTTAGACTTCGACCCTCATGCATGCAAAGTATTTGAGCACTGTCGTGGCTGCTCCTTGGCCATGCACTGGCTGAATATAATTTTGACTCAACCCAAGAACACATCATTGTCTCCCTCGCCTTCGGGATGGAATGCTCCATGAACCCTCCTGGTTATTTGTTTGTTGTGGCTAGCGTAATGGCAGCTCGAACATTGCTTCAGTCTCTCCTGCTTGTCTTTATTATAGTGTAGGAATCTGTAGTTCGATGCTGGCAATTATAAGGTGCTGGAAAACCTAGGGTTTTCCCCTTCGGCTTCATGGTTGACCCTGAAATAGCGTGAATGCACTTCTTTAACTAATCACTACTGCCACTCCCATTTTGCAGTTTTCATCTGTTCTTCCAGTTCGGCCTTCATTGTGACGAGGGAAAGGTTTCTTCTTTCTCTGTTCGGGGTTCTTCAGTAAAAACGGTGGCTGCCTTCCCAAATAACCTTGCCGGTAAGCTACAGTTCTTTAATATTTACATTTCTTTTTATTTCAGCAATAAATAAACTTTAAGGGTTAACTAAATACCGCCTCTTCTTTATTGTTCAGGTTCGGCCTTCTCTTGAGGAAAGGGAACACAAACCTCAGCCGTGGAGTCTCCTGGTAAGCCTGTTTCCGAACGTGGCATTTCTCCTTGCTGGCTGCTAGAATTGTTAGAGGTTGGCTTTGAGTATCGTGACTCTAAGATTACTTCGGCTTGATGCAGTCTCTTAAACTGTTCTAGTTAAATAAATTTTTACCAGGTTAAACCCTGCACTGTGCAAGGGATATTACAACTTCGGTCGAATGTAAAAGATTCCTTTTTGCTTTTGAAAACTGTAAAAAGATAGCAGGGTTGCATTCTGTCTGCAAGGGAGGTCACGACCTCGACTGTAGCTTCTTTTACTGCGTTCTTCCGCTTATTTAGGGTTTTCACCCAAGATTTGATAATATAAGAGTTTTAATATCTTTACTGTCTCTTCTTGTTCATTTTACCATCTGCAGATTTAAATTTAAGCAGAGCACAGTAAAAATTAATTGAAAAGGGTTTATAAAAGCAGAACTGTAGATTTATTAAGCGGCTGTGAATGGAAATGTTTTTAAATCTTGATACTTGTTATATTTATAAAAACTGGTCTTATAGGGTTAAACCCTAATATCGACAGTTATGATTCAGTCGGTTGTTCGACCTGACAAAATAAAAGAAATATCATTCTAGACCCCGTGGTTAACTGTGAGTAACATAAATATGAAAAGATTGAAGCTTGAGAAGTTAGGCTCGTCATCTGAGTAATTTATGGTTCTGCATTACTAAATTATAATTTTAATAATAATTTCTTTTACAGTGTTCTGTAGGTATTAACTTCTTATATTATATATGTTGATAGGATTATACCCTTATACCAATATCTTATCTATTAAATCTATTCTCTTGCATTAGTGCAGGTTGTGTTATAACTCTGTAGTTCATTTTAATGTAACAGAGTTAAGTAAATGAAGTACTTTCAAATTTATCGTTTAATAAATTTGTTATTAAGTTTCTTTATACAGACTTATATCCTGACTTCTACTTAATGGAAATCATAAATGCAAGTATAAACCTTTCTAATTAGACTAGCCTATTGTTTTATTATTAGATGTTTCTATTATCTTAAAAAGATAAAGTTTAATTACTTTATGAAACCCAGTGTATAACCAGCTCATATATACACTTCATTTAATTACATTCTGAGTATAAACAATACTAAGTTTTAATTTTATAATATTATACTATTTAAACGTTATTTGTTTATAATGTAAAGACATGGATATATTATGAGTAACATAATGATATCATTACTTCTTCTCAATGTTCTATGATTGTTATTTTTAATGTTATTTACCAAATGTTGGGTTTAGTTATAAAGCTTGAATATTTCTGTACATCACTTATTAAATATTAAAGTATATTTTTTTCTGTACCTATCTATATAATTTCCTGTGAATATTATTATATTTATTTATCATAATAGATAATAAAAATTAACAGCTTTGAAGTAGGCTTAGACTTAACTAAAAATAAAGAGTATACCATAATACAATAAAAGCATTCTTGACTAAGATGCAAACTAATACAAATAAGATTTTAACTGTAATATCAAACAGGTAATAACAGATAAATGATTATATCCTACTGTCAATAATATTTTATTTTAACTCTATAAGGTTAAATCCTTTTTAAACTAGATAAAAACAATTATAAAACCATACTGCAGAGATGCTTAATCTATTTTTCCTTATTACAGCTAGTAATTACAGAGAACAAAGGTACAGGGCTAGGACTAACTTTTAGGATTGTAGGAAGATAAACTATGACTCTATAAAGACACTCGTAGTACTGTAAGTAAAACAAAAAGGATGCTCAGTTCAGAAGAATACTATTTCTCAATACTGAGATACTGTGCTGGAGTACGGTTTGGTGATACCAGATGTGGAAAAACACAGTAAAATACTAATAGATTTAATTACTGATAGTATTAGATACAAATTTTAATAAAACTGACTGACTACTCAGACATAAAAATAAACCTAACATGCATCCATTTATACTCAGTAACAAAAGGAAATAAATGGCAGAACCTGTTTAAGCTGTGGACAACAACAGCAATGGGAGGCCGTTCCTCCCTACCAACTCCTGGAGAGCACTCAGACAGCGACTTCTCAGGACCCCTGAGCTTGCTCTGGTCTCCCTGGCTGGAACTAGGTGCAGCAAAGTCAGATACCAGTCTTCAACTCAATATTAACTTAGAACTTATCAGTAATTTCTCCCAGCTAAAAAGCTGTAAATAACCAAGTTACTACAGCATTCCTGTCAAACAACTTCCTTACTATTTTTCCCTCTTCCTCAATGAGTTTCCTGAATAACATTCACCTGAATGCATTCTCTCTGGAAAATAACTGAGCAGCCTCAGCTCTCTTCATTGAGTACTTTTAAAGATTGCCTAGGTCTTGTTTGGGTTAACTGTCATTTAATGAGCCACCTGCTCAGATTCCACTTTCTTGGGGAATCATGACCCCAAATGTAGGGAAGTTTCCACCTGCAACTTAGGAAGTGTTTGAGGATGCTGCCACTTGTCTTTTGCCTGTCACCTAGTTCCATCCAATAGTTTGACCAGTAACCTCTTTTTAACAGCTCTCCCATGCTGTTGTCTTCATAATTTATTTATTAAATAATAAAATATTCTGAATTACACTCTATTATTGTTGACTTTGCTGAGTCATCAATCCCTACTTAGGATTAATTTTAACATAATGTCTCAGAAATATAATAAAACAATTTACATAATTTTACAAAATTGGGGTATGTGACATACACACCCCCTTAAAATGTAACATCGTCCTCGATGTTACTTATTATTTATCCTCTGCTACCTCTTGGAACATATTCAGGTATGCTCCCTGCATCTTACTTTCCAGTTCCCAGGTAGCTTCTTCAGGACTAAGGTGCTTCCATTGCACCTTCAACTGTCCAATTGTGCGATTTCGCAGAGTAATTTCCCTCCTCCCGAGGATACAGTCCGGTTCCACCAGAACTTCTCCTTCTGGTTCAACCTGTACAACATTCCAATCAATTACATGAGTAGCATCATGAACATACATTTTCAGAACAAAAATATGAAAAGCATTATGCACTTTTAAGTTTAGGCGGTAATGCTAGCTGATATGCAACTTGACCAATTCTGGATAAAATTTTCAAACGGACCACAATAACGTGGTGCTAGTTTTGCACAACTCCCGAGTCTTAGGGATCTCTTCTTTGGTCTTACCTTTATAAACACGTGCTCACCCACCTGGAACTCTTTAGGAGTTCTTTTCAAATCTGTTTGGCTCTTTTTCCGATCCTGTGCTACCTTCAAATTTTCGTGCACCTGTTTCACAATCTGTTCCATTTCCTTCAATAATTCTGAAATTCTTCTGGGGTACAAACTCTTTTTTCTTGAACTCAGGCTGATTATTGTTCTTTTTAGCCTTCCAGATGGCTATTCCTTCCTTCCTTTTGTTCTGTTTGAAACAAAAATTAGCTTTTCGCATAGCTTCTTCCAGAGTTTTGGGGTTATCATATTCGATTCTGTCTTTTATATGGTATGGCAGGCAGCTGAGAAACCGCTGTACCTTTGGTTTCTCATCAACTAAATATGGCACATACCTTAACATACTTAAGAACTTGCTGTTTAAGTATTTCATAGTTATGGACCCAAGCTTTAACTCATAAAACTCCTTGTCCCTTTCTTCATAGTACTGTTCGGACAGGAACTTCTTCTTGAAGTACCTTTTGAAAGTACTCCAATTGACCTCTTTTTCTTTAATCCCTTTAACCCTCTTCAAATCTTGCCACCATATATCTGCCTTCCCTGAAAGGTTATATATGGCCATTCTCGCCTTCAGCTGGTTTGAATAATTATAAATCTAAAAGTATTTTCTCATCCCGGATAACCAGGATTCTGCCTCTTCTCCTTTTTCCATTTTTCCATTGAAAGTTGGGGGTTTTATTTTCTTGAACTCCCCAGAAATCTCTTCGTAAGGCCTATACTTTTTCTTCTTTTTATACAACTCGGCCTCACTACTGTCACTAGTAGTGTAATAGCTCTGTTGTTCCTTATTTCCTTTTGATGATGAACTGCTATCAGATTTAGCTAGTTTCATCTTTTTGGACCCTTTTTGATGGCTAGCTTCTTCAGACTCAGACCTTCTATTTTTTCCTTCAGTCTGAAATTTCTCTATCAGAATTTGATTTAACTCCTCTTGAGTTTTCAAAATTTGTTCATTATCCTTCTTAACTGATTCTAATTCAGTCTTTAACCTTTTTATGGTCTGCATCAATTCTGAGGAGTGAGCAGTTATCTCCTCAATCATAGGTTCTCTGGACATCTGTCTGGTCTCAGTGTTTGGAGATTTCTCTTCAGCATAATCTCTTAAGTTCTCCATACCTGCCTGTTAGATTAAAAAAAATAAAAAAATAAAAAAATAAAAAAATTAAATTTCTGCTTTTCACATAAAACAAAATACAGGTTAGTATATTATTTTTACTGTTCTGCAGAAAGTAATTGGGCCACATCAAGGCCTAGTGTTTGAACCATGCTCTGATACCACATGTCAAAACCCCAAAATTCAATAAAATTTAAAACTTTTAAATTAGCATATAAACACATTAATTTGCAGTCATTAACTGTTTGATTAGTTTGTGCTACTAGAGTGTAATTGAATGATCTTTAAAATGTGATTCACTTATGTGATGAGTTTCTTGTTAGTTACTGATTGTTTTAAGAAAAAGAAACAGCAAGGGGGATTTCTATGACAGACTGGCTTACTTAGCTTTCGAGCTAATGCAACAGTTTTTTTTTTCTTTTTCTTTCTCTGACAGATATACAGGTAAGGTTCGGGTCGCTGTTAACAGATCTTTTTAAAGTATTAGATAACCAAATGCTGTATCAATTTAATTCGGTTAAAGGTATATAAACATGCTAGCCAGTTTATCAAGCGTTTTTACAGGTAAGGCCTTTCCTAGACTTCTCCTTAAGATCTTACTGATAGGAAGTTAATATTAAAAATATAGCTATTTTCCTATATGGATGTAAAATTTAGTATCCTTAGGAAGTACTTAGATCTTTATTGAGTTTACTGCAATGTAATTATAATATTTCTTATCTAGCATAGTAATTCTCACTGGGTTGCCATGTTCATACCAAATTTAATTATCTGCTATTACTGCCCCAAGCCAAGTTAGATTCTATTTACCAAAAAGAAGGATTTGGAATTAATACTATTGATCTATATATTCTTCTTACTTCAAGAATTTACAACATTTACCATCTAATACATGTCTTTTCTTAACATGTAAGGACTTATATTGAACAGAAAACTATTTCTATTTCCAAGATGATAAATGAATATCATGTAAGCACCTTTAGACTTGGTCCTAAACTTTTCGTGATCGACTTACTATAAGTTTCCAGTTTTTTAACTATTATTAAGAATGGTAAATAACCATTCACATCGATCTACTAGTCATTCATTTACTTAACAACCTTGTAACGCTTTAAGCTTGATGGATGACAAGGACCTACATGATATCAACAGAAATCCAAGACAATTTAATAGATTGATTATATATATAGTAAAGACAAATCCAAACAAACTGGAGTAAGCTCAGTCCTAACTAAAGGATTATGAAGTTGGGTTACTATAAGTTAAAGTCTGAGTATGACTAGTCTTTTATCAAAATGCAAAGCTAGAAAATTAATATGCATTAAATTTGTAGCATTGTGACATTTATACTTTACATCGCTTTATTATATAAGGTCTTAGGAAATGAAAGACATAATGTCTCCTTTCAAGGCTAGGGTTGTTGGTTGTATGATTTAGAAACCATTATAACCCAAGCCTAAACTCCTATTATGTTAACTTTTAAGTTTTAAAACCAGTCCTCTATATCTATATACCTTAAGACTTAACCTTGAACTATTACTTATAATGTGATGTCCAAAAGTTATAAGATAAAGGTTTAATATTAATAAAACATAGTCTTATTATCTATTTTGCATAATATAATATTTGCAAGCATAATGTTAATATACCATGCCCTAACATTGAAGTTGCAATTTTTAATGCAGGTAAAGCATAAGGAAGCGACCATAAGAAAAGTCCATGCAATGAAATTGCTTGGGAAACAAATGATTGGCAATCTCCGTCATAAAACTTTAGACTTCGACCCTCATGCATGCAAAGTATTTGAGCATTGTCGTGGATGCTCCTTGGCCATGCACTGGATGAATATAATGTTGAATCAACCCTAAAACACATCATTGTCTCCCTCTCCTTCGGGCTGGAACGCTCTGTGAACCCTCCTGGTTATTTTTTTGTTGTGGCTAGCGTAATGGCAGCTCGAACATTGCTCCAGTCTCTCCTGCTTGTCTTTATTATAGTGTAGGAATCTGTAGTTCGATGCTGGCAATTATAAGGTGCTGGAAAACCTAGGGTTTTCCCCTTCGGCTTCATGGTTGACCCTGAAATAGCGTGAATGCACTTCTTTAACTCATCACTAATTCCGCTCCCATTTTGCATTTTTCATCTGTTCTTCCAGTTCGACCTTCATTGTGATGAGGGAAAGGTTTCTTCTTTCTCCGTTCGGGGTTCTTCAGTAAAAACGGTGGCTGCCTTCCCAAATAACATTGCCGGTAAGCTACAGTTCTTTAATATTTACATTTCTTTTTATTTCAACAATAAATAAACTTTAAGGGTTAACTAAATACTGCCTCTTCTTTATTGTTCAGGTTCGGCCTTCTCTTGAGGAAAGGGAATGCAAACCTCAGCCGTGGAGTCTCCTGGTAAGCTTGTTTCCAAACGTGGCATTTCTCCTTGCTGGCTGCTAGAACTGTTAGAGGTTGGATTTGAGTATCGTGACTCTAAGATTACTTCGGCTTGATGCAATCTCTTAAACTGTTCTGGTTAAATAAATTTTTACCAGGTTAAACCCTGTACTGTGCAAGGGATATTACGACTTCGGTCGAATGTAAAAGATTCCTTTTTGCTTTTGAAAACTGTAAAAAGATAGTAGGGTTGCATTCTGTCTGCAAGGGAGGTCACGACCTCGACTGTAGCTTCTTTTACTGCGTTCTTCCGCTTATTTAGGGTTTTCACCCAAGATTTGATAATATAAGAGTTTTAATATATTTACTGTCTCTTCTTGTTCATTTTACCATCTACAGATTTAAATTTAAGCAGAGCACAGTAAAAATTAATTGAAAAGGGTTTATAAAAGCAGAACTGTAGATTTATTAAGCGGTTGTCAATGGAAATGTTTTTAAATCTTGATACTTGTTATATTTATAAAAACTGGTCTTATAGGGTTCAACCCTAATATCGACAGTTATGATTCAGTCGGTTGTTCGACCTGACAAAATAAAAGAAATATCATTCTAGACCCTGTGGTTAACTGTGAGTAGCATAAATATGAAAAGATTGAAGCTTGACAAGTTAGGCTCGTCATCTGAGTAATTTATGGTTCTGCATTACTAAATTATAATTTTAATAATAATTTCTTTTACAGTGTTCTGTAGGTATTAACTTCTTATATTATATATGTTGATAGGATTATACCCTTATACCAATATCTTATCTGTTAAATCTATTCTCTTGCATTAGTGTAGGTTGTGTTATAACTCTGTAGTTCATTTTAATGTAACAGAGTTAAGTAAATGAAGTACTTTCAAATTTATCGTTTAATAAATTTGTTATTAAGTTTCTTTATACAGACTTATATCCTGACTTCTACTTATTGGAAATCATAAATTCAAGTATAAACCTTTCTAATTAGACTAGCCTGTTGTTTTATTATTAGATGTTTCTATTATCTTAAAAAGATAATGCTTAATTACTTTATGAAACCCAGTGTATAACCAGCTCATATATACACTTCATTTAATTACATTCTGAGTATAAACAATACTAAGTTTTAATTTTATAATATTATACTATTTAAACGTTATTTGTTTATAATGTAAAAACATGGATATATTATGAGTAACATAATGATATCATTACTTCTTCTCAATGTTCTATGATTGTTATTTTTAATGTTATTTACCAAATGTTGGGTTTAGTTATAAAGCTTGAATATTTCTGTACATCACTTATTAAATATTAAAGTATATTTTTTTCTGTACCTATCTATATAATTTCCTGTGAATATTATTATATTTATTTATCATAATAGATAATAAAAATTAACAGTTTTGAAGTAGGCTTAGACTTAACTAAAAATAAAGAGTATACCATAATACAATAAAAGCATTCTTGACTAAGATGCAAACTAATACAAATAAGATTTTAACT
Organism: Pseudotsuga menziesii; assembly: GCA_001517045.1. Classification (NCBI taxonomy): domain Eukaryota; kingdom Viridiplantae; phylum Streptophyta; class Pinopsida; order Pinales; family Pinaceae; genus Pseudotsuga; species Pseudotsuga menziesii. Next base: position 244,940 of record LPNX010761294.1, on the reverse strand, counting down.
GTAATATCAAACAGGTAATAACAGATAAATGATTATATCCTACTGTCAATAATATTTTATTTTAACTCTATAAGGTTAAATCCTTTTTAAACTAGATAAAAACAATTATAAAACCATATTGCAGAGATGCTTAATCTATTTTTCCTTATTACAGCTAGTAATTACAGAGAACAAAGGTACAGGGCTAGGACTAACTTTTAGGATTGTAGGAAGATAAACTATGACTCTATAAAGACACTCGTAGTACTGTAAGTAAAAGAAAAAGGATGCTCAGTTCAGAAGAATAATATTTCTCAATACTGAGATACTGTGATGGAGTACGGTCTGGTGATACCATATGTGGAAAAACACAGTAAAATACTAACAGATTTAATTACTGATAGTCTTAGATACAAATTTTAATAAAACTAACTGACTACTCAGACATAAAAATAAACCTAACATGCATCCATTTATACTCAGTAACAAAAGAAAATAAATGGCATAACCTGTTTAAGCTGTGGACAACAACAGCAATGGGAGGCCGTTCCTCCCTACCAACTCCTGGAGAGTGCTCAGACAACGACTTCTCAGGACCCCCGAGCTTGCTCTGGTCTCCCTGGCTGGAACTAGGTGCAACAAATTCAGATACCAGTCTTCAACTCATTATTAACTTAGAACTTATCAGTAAGTTCTCCTAGCTAAAAAGCTGTAAATAACCAAGTTACTGCAGCATTCCTCTCAAACAACTTCCTTACTATTTTTCCCTCTTCCTCAATGAGTTTCCTGAATAACATTCACCTGAATGCATTCTCTCTGGAAAATAACTGAGAAGCCTCAGCTCTCTTCATTGAGTACTTTTAAAGATTGCCTAGGTCTTGTTTGGGTTAACTGTCATTTAATGAGCCACCTGCTGAGATTCCACTTTCTTGGGGAATCATGACCCCAAATATAGGGAAGTTGCCGCCTGCAACTTAGGAAGTGTTTGAGGATGCTGCCACTTGTCTTTTTCCTGCCACCTAGTTCCATCCACCAGTTTGACCAGTAACATCTTTTTAACAGCTCTCCCATGCTGTTGTCTCCATAATTTATTTATTAAATAATAAAATATTCTGAATTACACTCCATTATTGTTGACTCTGCTGAGTCATCAATCCCTACTTAGGATTAATTTTAACATAATGTCTCAGAAATATAATAAAACAATTTACATAATTTTACAAAATTGGGGTATGTGACACCTCGTACAAAGTTAATCGTCGTATTACGCTGCATGTAAACCAAGGAGTTTCATTATTATCAAACAAATATTGGTAATCATCAAGGTCGTGTGAAAAAATTATGACAACCCTTCAACTTATAAAGTATGTTTTCATGGAGTTAAAGCTATTCTTTTTCTTCTCGTTAAGGTTATGTTTATAACCCTTTTTGCTAGGTAATTATATATTTACTCTAGCTTAGGTAATTATATATTTACTCTAACTTAGAAACATATAAAGAAGAGACTTTTCCCTCATAAAGTTTTTAACCTTAAATTAAAGATTTAACTATAATTCAATCATGATCATGGTTGATTCTTAGGCCTCATATTCTCACCTTATACTTTCCTTTTACTTCATGAAGGATTAAGTTCAATCAACTTTTGGCTCAACATAAAAGTATAATTTTGGAAGATCATAAAAGAGGTTATTAGAGTAAAAGCTATGACATTGGTCTTTTTGTTCTTAATAACCTCCATGGCTTATCTATTGGTTAAAATAGTAACTCTTGGTGAAAGATACAAAAAGAGAGTAGTAACTCTTATGTAGAGACAGTTTATGCTTAAGATAATAACCTTCACTTTAATTGATGACTTGGCAAGGTAAGCCACATTTTTTCTCTTATCTAAAAGTTTAACCATATTAAGATAGACATGCCATATAATGATTTAATGATGCTTTTCTTTTACGAAGCATTTCCCTTAAGGACATGTCTCGTTTATAGACATAAAGAAGATAGGATAAAAGCTGTTTCAGTAACATATATATATATATATATATATTACTAAAGATAAGCTCCAGTTATGCTTGAAAATAGTTGTTGAGTAAATAAGAACTCTATGCACTGACATTAGTAAATTTCTCATAAAAAGAAGCTGGAAATAAAGTGGAAACTGTAATATATAAACTCTTTATCAGTGTACCTTCACTATGTAGACGTATTATTATACAATTGAAGCTATACTATAGAATTTTGTGATCTTGCTACTCTTGCTCTGTAGTAAAACAATCAGTAAGACATTTTTATATATCACGACTATGATAACTATGGATTAATTTTGTAATCATCAAGAACCATGGATTTACTTCTATTAGAAAGAAGAACAATGAATAAATGTACCTTAACAGGCGTTGAGATTTGTTTAGCATTTTAGTTTCTTACTGAGTTTTTCTCTTGCGACGAACTTGTATTTAAATACTTTAGAATTGTGACAACAGCACCAAATACCTCTTACCTATAGCCTGTAAGAACAGGAAAACTTTTGCATTAGCTCGAAAGCTAAGTAAGCCCAGTTTTGCATGACAATCCCACCTTGTGGTCGCAAAAAGAAACAAAATCAGTAAACTGAAAAGAAACTGTTCTATAAAGATAAACATAATTAAAATTATTTCAAATATGAATTCAGTAACAGATAACTAATTAAACAATTAGTGATTGCATTCATTGAAATTACATGCATTTTATAAATTATGATAGTAGTCTATTCCTTCTTTCTATGAGAAGCGTCGTGCTACGAATATTTCCTTGTATCCCATGATGTTTCCATCTGTTGCATGTTGGATCTTGTAGATCCATATGTAATACATTATGGACTTCCCTTCAGGTCTCGATACCACATCCTAGAAATCATTCTTCTTGAACTGTCATCACTTGTTCTTCAGAACAAGTCTTATCCTTATGTTCTTATAGGCGATTGTATGTGATCATTCCTACAAGTCAAATGCACCAGTTGTATGGTTAGAATAATTTCACAAGGCATATTCATAATGGAAAATTCTTATGCATAAATATATAATCATGCAACTATTTTATCCAATACAACATTCATCCATATCTCGTATACACATAAACTTTCTAGATGCCTTCCATCTCTACAATAACATTATTGATATTGTTCACTAATCCCAATATGTCAGCAAAGATGTTTCATCCTAGATAAGTAGAAATGGAGTGTTGTATAGCACTATAGGATACTTATGCATATTTGTTCATTAATGCAGACATTCTATCATGAATAATACATTTCACAACTAAACAGTGTCATATAAAAACTAGATATATAGGAAAATACAATTCAAATACTTATCTTTATTGGTTTCATGGGTAGACTCCTTCCTGAGCCTTCGACAGCATCATATTCTTCATTCATGACATAATTGTTTATGATCCAAATGCTAAAATGGATAAGAGGTTCTTCAAGAATTGATTCCTTCATATTCCTCATCGCTTGAGGGATCTTCTTTGAATAGTGAGAGCTTGATCTTTAGTTTCTCCCATATTCTCTTCTCCTATTATGAGTCGAGATTATTCTTATGTGCACTCTTCCCAAATTTTGTTGAAGGTCATCACTTCCTTCTGGCACACATTCCTTGAATGAATGAATCCCATGATCCTAGGATGCCATTCAAGGTGGTTATAAAAATATCTTATTCTTCTTCGATTGATTTATCATAGAATCGAACACTTCCTTTTGGTGTCTTCAAGGATGACACATGAGGGATGAGATGATATTTAATAGAATATGCAATGATTCTTTTGGTTCTATTCTTAGCCTCATCTCCCTCTGGATCCTAGACCTTTCTTATTGAAATACTGATCCAAGTCAATTTTTTCAAGGTGTTAGTTTTTCAACATTAAGCTAGCATTATTAGGATCTTAACTGAGAGACTAACAAGCACAACAATCAAAACATAAGAGACAATGAACACAGTGTTTTCCTCAGGGAAACCATAAAGGAGAAAACCCTGCAACTTCCTCAGAGATAGAATCAACACCAAAATAGTAAAATCCCCAAAACAGTAAGTGATCTCCCAACAACAGTAATCTTCTTCTTGTCTAGCCCCAGTGTCTTCTCCTTCCTCAACTATGTGCTACACTTGAGTGTGTATGACTCGTGTGTTAAATAGAGATCCCAGATCCCTATTTATACTAATCCCAGCATGACTAAAACCCTACTAGGGCCGACCTCTACTTGGAGAGTCTAATAACCCTAGTGCCCCGGAGCTGCAGGGACTTTAACCCTTACACAATCGGAGGGTTACTCACTATGACTTGACATGACTTGTTTACATAATTGATCCTCCTGATCGAAACATTGGGGCATGACAATATGACTCAAATACATTATAGATACATCCCAGAATAAACATTGGGTTACAATACATAAGATACATAGATGAATACATTCCAAAGTTACAAATACATCAGCACTCCCTCTTAACTAGGAAGGTATTCTTTCGACACAATTTTCAGCACTGGTCTTCTTCTCTGTATCAACTAGATCATCTCGTCATCTGCATCTCGGGTCTTCTGAGTCTTCAAGTCATCTTTATCTTCAAGTCATCGGATCTAGATCATCTCTCGATCTGGATCATCATGGGATATCATCACTGGATCTGGATCATCTCTCGATCTGGATCATCATGAGGCATCATAACTGGCTATCATCACTGGATCTGGATCATCACTAGATCTGGATCATCACTACTGGATCATCATCAATGGATCTCGATCATTACTTGATCTGGATCATTACTGGCAATCATCATCACGGGTGCTATCTCATGATTCTTCTCGTCACAGGAAGTTCTATAGAGCCATCCCTTTTTCATGCTGGTTGTAGGCCTAGCCTCCATGTAGGTCTTTCTCCCAGCACTTACATCTGACCTACTCGTCAGAAAGGCACACCCAGCACTCACATCTGATCATGTAGGAACCAAACCTATAATCATATCAAAAAGGACCAGCACTCACATTAACCAGCATGATAGGAACTCAAAATACTATCATCTGTGAAATGGCTCAGTACTTACAACCACCAGCATGATAAGAACCCAAACTACTATCATCTGTGGAAAGGCACAGCACTCACATCCACCATCATGGTACGAACTCAAACTACTACCATCTATGGAAAGGCTCAGCACTTATAATCACCAGCATGGTACGAACTCAAACTACTACCATCTGTGAAAAGGCACAGCACTTATAGTCACTAGTATGATAGGAACTCAAACTACTATCATCTGTGAAAAGGCTCAGCACTTACAACCACCATCATGATAGAAACTCAAACTACTATTATCTGTGGAAAGGCCACTGCACTTACATCTAAGTACATGGGAACACATCCCTCAGTCACATCAGAAAGGCTCTAAGTCCTAGACTGAGGATCCCTGATACCTCACTAGGTAGCTCCACTCAAAGAATGGCGGTAGCCCTTATATCTGACACTAAGTCATAATGGCTTAGCACTCATATCTGACATTTGAGGAACCTAATCCTTTAGCCATGATAGAATGGCTTCAGCCCTACATCTGATCAAGTGGGAACACATCCCTCTATCACATCAAAATGGCCATGCACTCATATCTGATCATGTGAGAACAAATCTCATGGTCATATCATAACGGCCCTCAGTCATAAACTGAGTTTTCCTGGTACCTCACCAGGCAGCTCCATTCCAAGAATGGCAATAGCCCTTATATATGATCATGTAGGAACCAATCCTACAGTCATATCAGAATGGCTTAGCACTCACATATGTCATGGAAGGAACCAATCCTCTCACCATGACAGAATGGCTCAGCCCTTATATCTGACCTGCTCATCAGAATGGCCATGGATCTCAGCACTCATATCAGTCATGGAAGGAACCAATCCTCTCACCATGACAGAATGGCTCATCCCTTACATATTACCATGGAAGGAACCAATCCTCTCACCATGTCAGAATGGCTATGGGACTCATCACTTTCCCCTAGAGGAAACCTTGATCTGGAGAACACCAAGCTTCTCCCTGAAGTACTCAAACTTCACTCTAGCCAATGGCTTTGTCAATACATCAGCTATCTATTCCTCCTTCGCAACATACTGGAACTTCATTGCTCCCTTTTGCACCATATCCCCGATATATTGGTACTTGATCTTGATATGCTTCGACTTGTCATGGAACACTGGATTCTCTGACAACTTCACACAACTCTGGTTGTCACAATGTATACAAGTAGCATCCAACTAGAGATCAAATAAATCAGACAGTAGCTTCCGCAGCCATACTTCCTCACAACTAGCTGAATAAGCTGCAACATACTCTGCTTCCGCTGTACTTAGTGTGTCAAAACCCCAAATTTTCCGAAAAATTTAAAAATTTTAAAAACATATAATTATCATAATTACAGTAAAATAATTATTAAATTAGTTATATGTTACCAAATTCATTATCTGAATTATCTGTTGGTTATGTTTAGTGATAGAGCAGTTCTTTTCAGTTTACTGATTATATTTCTTTTTGCGACCAGAAGGTGAGACTGTCATGCAAAACTGGGCTTACTTAACTTCCGAGCTAATGCATAAAGTTTTCCTGTTCTTACAGACCATAGGTAAGAGGTTTTGGTGCTGCTTGTCGTAATTCTAAAGTATTTAAAATACAAGTTCATCGCAAAAGAAAATCTCAGTAAAAAAATTAAATGCTAAACAATTCCCAATGCATGTTAAGGTACATTTATTAACTGCCCTTCTTTCTAGAAGAAGTAAATCCATGGTTCTTCATGATTAAGGAATTATTCCATAGCTATCATAGTTGTGATGTAAAAAAAATGTCTTACTGATTATTTACAACAGAGTTATAAAATCTATGGTATGATTTCATTTGTATACAATTACTTTACATAGTAAATGTAAACTGATAAGGGGTTTATGTAACACTGTTTCCATTTTCAAACTTTGAAGTTTAAATGAGTTTACAACTTTACTTAGAGCTGCTTTTTAAGAAAACTATACTAATGTTGATGCATAAAGTTTTTATTCACTTATCAACCGTTTTCAAGCATAACTGGAGCTTATCTTTAGTAATATATATATTACTGAAACAGGTTTTATCCTATCCCCTTTATGTTTATAAACGGGACAAGTCCTTAAGGGACTATAATTCGTAAAAGAATGAATCTCTTAAATCATTATATGACCTATCTATTTTATTATGGTGAAACTTTTAGATAAATAAAAATGTGGCCTAACCTTTCCAAGTCATCAATTAAAGTTAAGGTTATTACCTTAAGCAAAAGCTGATATCACATAGTAGTTACTATATTTTGTATCTTTTTACCTAAAGTTACTATTTTAACCAAAAATAGATAAGCCATTTATGAACAATAGAACTAATGTCATAATTTTTACTCTAATATCCTCCTTTATAATCTTCCAATATATTTTTATGTTAAGCCAAAAGTTGATTGAACTTAATATTTCATAACACATAAGACAAGGTATAAGGTGGAATAAGAGGCCTAAAAACTCAACCATGATCACGATCAAAATAAAGCTTATTCTTTATTTTTATAGTTCTATAACCTTTATAGAGGATATGTTTCTTTTCCAACATTTGTAAGCTATGGTTACTATTACTTACCTAGCAAGAAAGGTTATAATCATAACCTTGCCATAACAATCGTAGGGTTAAACTTGTAAATTTATAAGAATACCATAATTTGCAAAGCGTTGGTCGTAATGGTCTCCACAACTTTAATGATTGTAAGGTTTGAGTGTTTAATGTGATGATTTTTATGTTCTTACATACAGCGTAGGAATGATAAGCTGACTTTGCAACAAGGCTAAGAGTAACTCGATGCATAAAATGATTGGAATCATTTCTGGGTGGAACGTCCTTCGAACTATATGAATTCACCCACCGCAAGCAAATATATTTATTGGTAACGTGGCATTACCCTGGCCATGCATTACGTGGTTAAAAGGGCCGTAGTAAAACCCTAACTCACTATTCCTTCCTTCTCCTTCAGCTCCTGTCACTCTATGAAGGTGCTGGTGCACCCTTGCAGCACCTCTCCTCTGCAACGTTAACCTCCAGCCCGTTATCTTCTTGTGGCTTGTCCTATCCCATGTGTTGTTGTTGGTCATCCGTTGGTTGTTCTTCCCACATGTTTTTCTCTGTCATGCTATCTTGAACCCAAACCCTTAACTAAGATAACCTCCTCCCTTAGTGAGGATTGAAGTCTTGTACTGCTGCATTGCATTTGAGTGTTGCTGTGTGTTAATATTCTTCTCCCTTCCTGCAGTAGGGTTACCTCGTCGCATTGGTGGTTGTCTTGCTGTTGTTGGTGGTTGCGCCTCCATAAAAATATCAGGTAGAAGAATACTGCAATTCTTTTTCGTTTTACTGTTTGTTTTTAGTTATAAGATAATTTTTTTGCTTACACATTTTAATATTGTGGTTTTCTTTGTTGGATACAGGTCTCGGCCTTCCTTTTGCACGGATTTTGGTACAAAGTAGTTGCAGCGGCTACAAGTCCCCGGTAAGCCTGGTTAAACCATGGCACTTTCTCTTTGTGGGGTTCCTTTAAGACTTTTGAGGGTTGGCGCATTGAGGCCTATAACCCTTGCGACTTCAGTTTGCCCTAATACTTTGTTTAATACTTTTGGTAGTTGAAGAGCCCCTTGCGTCGTGTGAGGGTGCTCAGGCTTTGGCTGTGCTTGTATAAGTTAATTTCTTGTTTGTATTCATGTGTTGCATAAGAAGTGAAAAGAAACAGAGATACTCTTAATGCTTGAAGGGGTCGAGGGATTTGAAGAGCTGTTTGACTTTTTTTTTAACTTGACTGTGTAATGCATGAGGCCGTGAGCCTGACCTGAAAAAGGGTTACAACGCACGACTTCTACTTCTATTGTAATTTTGAACTTATAGGGTTTTCACCCTAAGTCCATCATATAAGTTATTAATACTGTTTTTCTTTTCTATTTTTCTTGTTTATGTTACAACACTGAAATTGATATGTTTATCATAATATTTGAAGCTCGTCAGTAAGAAAATGTTTACACCATTTGTCTTTAATTTATAATTTTCCTCTGTAAATTATGAGGTTGTAGTTAGGTTGTATAAATTTTTGCTTAAACTCGTTAAGTTGAGAATTCGGTCACTCTGTTAAATTAATGACAGTGCGTTAATATACTTGACTTTTATTCCATAATAATTTTTTTAAATATCATTAGGGTTTACTGTACATTACTCTTATAACCTGTTTGTTTTATAGAAACAATCAATGTTATTATATTATTTTATTAAAAGAATAAAATAAAATGATTCATGTTTCTTATGAAATGCTTAACTAACTAACTGTTACTTCTTTTTTCTTTTTAAGTATCGAATTTAGAATTTATTTCATGTTACTAAAATTAAATAGAACACTATATTATTATTGTTTCTATAGTTGGTATATAATCTGCATGCTTAGTCCATGCAACATAAATGATAGAAATAGTATATTAAAAGACTGTTGTCTTACTTGTAAGTACTATGGCTTCAGTTATTACTTTTACTTCGTTTAGTTTATTTAAAAGAATTGTAATTATTATTATAGAATTGTTACCATTATTTTATTCATAATCGTAAATAAACTTAGTAATTTATTATTGTATTATTATACTTACTATACTAAATACTTTGTAGACATATTCTCTGTATCCCATACTGTCTAGTTTAAACTACAATATAATGAATGTAACAGAACTAACTAAGTTCTACATTGTTAACATCTTAATAGTATAAGTTAGCAGTTGTATGTTTTGTTTAAGCTTAACTAAGTGGAACAGAAATGAATAAAGAATATATATTACTTCCCAAAAGTAAATTCTGCTATTAACTAAGTACCTGTAGAAATAAATAGAGATTCTAGCTAATCTTCCTTCAATTTGAATATTATACTTGTAGTAGTTTAATCTGTAAGTAAGTAAACTGTAAAGCATCTTTTTCTAACTTAACCCTACTTTAGTGGACTATTATACTCTTCTTTGCTATGAAAATAGAAATAAGGAAGTAACTATAGTATCAAGGACTGTTTTCTCTATTTAGACATACTAATATCAGCAAACAATACAATTTATTTCTCTGTTTCTAAAAGACTTGACAGTTTTCCATACAGGTTAATACTACTCCTGTTACAAAAGATATTTCTTCTAAAAAAAAACACACAAAGAAAATACTCTGTAATTCCATTTACATTCTATTTTTATATTTTTATCATATCATCTTTATTTATAATCTCACCCCTATGCTGGAGTACGGTATGGTAACTCCAGACGAGGAAAAACACAGTGGGTTTTTATTTCTCATTAAAAGAATTGTATTATTGAAAAACTAGAGCAACTACATCACTAATCCATCAAAATATTTGTATCATAATCAAAAAACATAACATTCAATCATACTCAGTTATTAAAACACAGACTGTTAGAGGGTAGAACCTGTTCTTGAGCTTGGACAACAACAGCAATGGGAGGCCGTTCCTCCCTACCAAATCCTGGAGAGCGCTCAAACAGTGACTCCTCAGGACCCCCGAGCTTGCTCTGGTCTCCCTGGCTGGAACTAGGTGCAGCAATAGTCAAATACCAGTCTTCAGACTCAGTACCAATTCTGAACTTATCATTAAGTTCTCCTAGCTAACAGGCTGTAACAGACCAAGTTACTGCAGAATTTCTCTCAACACACTTTCCTTACTGTTTTTCCCTTTTTCCCCAATGAATTTCCTGAATAGCATTCCTCCTGAATGATACTTCTCTTGAAAATATCTGAGCAAACTCAGCTCTATTCATTGGGTACTTTTAAAAGATTGCCTAGGTCTTTTTGGGTTAGTTGTCATTTATTGAGCCACCTTCTCTGATCCCACTTTCTTGGGGGATCATGACCCCAAATGTAGGGAAGTTTCCACCTGCAACATAGGAAGTGTTTGAGGATGCTTCCACTTGTATTTTTCCCTCCACCTAGTTCCTTCCACCAGTTTGACCAGTAACCTCTTATTAATAGCTCTCCCATGTTGTTGTCTCCACTTTTATTTATTAATAATAAAATATTCAGAATTACATTCCACTTCTTTTGACTCTGCTGAGTCATCAGTTCCTACTTAGCATTAAATTTAACATAATGTCTTAGGAAATCAAATTAAACAATTATCATTATTTTACAAAATTGGGGTATGTGACATACACACCCCCTTAAAATGTAACATCGTCCTCGATGTTACTTATTCTTCATCTTCTGCAACCTCCCAGAAAAGATTCAGGTATGCCTCCCGCATCTTACTCTCTAGTTCCCAGGTAGCCTCTTTAGGACTAAGGTGCTTCCATTGCACCTTCACTTGTCCAATGGTGCGGTTCTATAGAGTAATTTCCCTCCTCCCGAGGATACAGTCCGGTTCCACCAGAATTTCTCCTTCTGGTTCCACCTGTACAACATTCCAATCAACCACATGAGAAGCATCATGAACATACTTTTTCAAAACAGAGATATGAAAAACATTATGCACTTTCAAGTTAGGTGGTAACGCTAGCTGATATGTAACTTGACCAATTCTAGATAAAATTTCAAATGGACCACAGTAACGTGGTGCTAGCTTTGCACAACTCCCCAATATTAGAGAGATTTTCTTTGGTCTTACCTTTATAAACACGTGCTCACCTACCTGGAACTCTTTGGGAGTTCTTTTCAAATCTGCTTGGCTCTTTTGCCGATCTTGTGCCACTTTCAAATTTTCCTGCACTTGTTTTACAATTATCTCCATTTCCTTAAATAATTCTGGTCCTAACACCAATCTATCTACTGGATTATTCCGGGAGATAGGAGTGTTGCATTTACGTCCATACAAAATTTCAAATGGACTAAACTTAGCTGAGGACTAATAGTTATTATTATATGCAAACTATGCTAGATGCAGGTAGTCTTCCCACTTACCTGGCTGATCTTTAACATACATCCTTAATAAATCTTCCAGCACCTGATTCACTCTTTCAGTTTGTCCATCTGTTTGAGGATGGAAGGAGGTGCTGAAATTCAATGTTGTATTTAATCCCTTAAACAAGGATTTCCAGAAATTCCCTGTGAATTTAGGATCTCTGTCTAAAATGATAACTTTCGATACTCCATGAAACCGAAAGATCTGCTTTACGAATATATCAGCTATATTGGCAGCCTTGTAAGTAGTTTTGACAGAAATGAAATGTGTTGCTTTACTTAACTTGTCAACCACCACCATAATAGAGTCATTTTGATTCTGATTTCTGGGTAGTCCAGTAATAAAATCTAAGCTAATCACTTCCCATTTTTAGCTAGGAATAGGTAAAGGTTGTAGCAAACCAGCCAGATGTTGGTGTTTGGTTTTCACTTGTTGACAGTCCAAACATCTGGCAATGTATTCAACTACCTCAGATTTCATATTAGGCCAAAAATATTATTTTCTTAGCATGGTTACAGTCTTTTGGTAACGTGGGTGTCCTGAGTAAGGTGTTTTATGGACTTCATCTAGAATCAACAACTTAACCTTAGGCACATTAGGAACATACATTTTATCCTTAAATAATAAAAATCCATCTTCATTTAGACTATAACCTTTTACTAAGCTTTCTGTAGGTTTCTCTTTAGCTGTAACTTGTAATTTATGATAAATTTCATCCTGTTTTACCCCTTCTTTAAGCTGTTCATTTAAATCAGAAGCATAAGTACTGATGGCTGCTGTAAAATTTAGCTTTGCATTTTTTCTCAAGGCATCAGCCACCTTATTTTCCTTACCTTTTATGTGTTGGATTTCAAAATCGTATTCACTCAAGAAGGCTAACCACCTTGCTTGTCTTGCATTTAAGTTAGGCTGGTCTAAAAGATATTTCACTCCTTTATTATCAGTCATTAAAATAAACTTTCTACCTATTAAATGATGTCGCCACATTTTTAAGGCATGTATAACAGCCGCAAGTTCTATATCATAAGTTGCATAATTATTTTCATGAATTTTCAACTTCCTAGACTCATAGGAAATGGCATGCCCGTCTTGAGTCAGCACACCACCTAAGCCATCATTACAGGCATCTGTGCATACCACAAAATCCTTATTAGGATCTGCTATTCTTAGAATAGGCGCACTTTTTAATAAGGTTTTTAATTTCTTAAAAATTTCTTCACATTTAAGTTCCAATCGAATTTCTTTCCTTTCTTTTGCAAGGAAGTGATCGGATTAGCTATTTTTGAAAAGCCTTCAATGAATCTTCGGTAATAACCGGTAATTCCCATGAATGACCTAACAACTGTTACGTCTTTTGGAACCGGCCAATCTTGGATTGCCCGAATCTTTTCAAGATCGATTGAAATCCCTTCCTTAGTCACTACGTGACCTAAGTATTGGATTTCATCCTTAAAGAAGTCACACTTGCTAAACTTCACAAAGATTTGTTGTTCCCGCAACTCTTGTAAAACTATATTTAGGTGTTCTTTATGTTCTTCTTCCGTTTTAGAGTAGATTAAGATGTCATCGATAAACATGACAACAAATTTATCTAAGTATTTATGCATTATATTATTTATTAAGCACATAAAGACACCTGGGGTGTTGGTAAGTCCAAATGGCATTACGACAAACTCGTAATGTCCATACCTTGTTCTAAAGGTTGTCTTAAAGATATCTTCATCCTTAATTCTTACCTGATGATATCCTGACCTTAGTTCTATATTTGAGAACATCGTAGCTCCACGTAGCTGATCAAACAGATCATCTATGCAGGGCAACGGATATCTGTTTTTAATAGTCATCTTATTTAGCTGGCGGTAGTCTATGCATAGTCGCATAGTTCCGTCTTTATTTTTAACAAAGATGACCGGTGCTCCCCAAGGAGACACACTTGGTCAAATGTACTTCTTATCTATTATCTCCTTTAGTTGTGATTTTAACTCATTAAGTTCTAAAATATTCATTCGATACGGAGCTTTCGAGCTAGGTACCACACCAGGTACCAGCTCAATAGTGAAATCCAGTTCCCTCCTAGGAGGTAATCCTAGAATTTCTTCTCGAAATACGTCAGTAAATCCATTTAAAACAGGAATATCTTCCATTTTTAACTTATATGTTTCAGATTTACTTGCCTCATCTGTAATAGTTACAGCATAGGATTTACACCCTTCTCTAACTGCTCTTTTAAGTTGTAAAGCAGAAATCTGTCTGATTGCAGTTTTTCGAGGAATACCCTTAACCTTTACTGGTTGTTCATTACTATTTACGCACATAAAGGTTTTATCATAACGGTTCAAAACTACCTTATGCTGCTCTAACCAATCCATACCAATTAGTAAATCATATGAGCCAAGTGGAAAAACATTAAGCTTAACTGTAGTTTTAAATTCATCCATAATTAAAGCACATTCTTTCACAAAATAGATTACTTTTTTTTTTGCCCCTGTGGCTAATTGAACTAACTAGGGATTATCAAACTTATCAACAGACAATTTACATTTTTCCACTATCTGAGGTGCAATGTAACTAAGACTATCTCCTGGATCGATTAAAATGGTTATAGGGGTTTGGTTAATCATACCTTCCACTTCCACCATGGAATTCTGATAGTCAGCTTGGTGGTTCTCCAATGCTGCATTTATTCTGGGCATAGTCCTCACGAGTTCTCCAACAGTCATTTCCTCTTGTACAGTGTGAATATTGCTGACTGAATTTTTCCGATTTGGGCAGATTGAGGCATAGTGTGGGCCATTACATTCCCAGCACTTAACAGGATCCTTTCGTTCAAAACTCTTAGTTAAATTCCCATGGTTATTTGCAGCTTCCTTGCCCTTAAATTTATTCGAATTATTGGATGTAGCATTTCTATTTCCTTGGAAATTCCTATTGTTAGAATAATTTCTATTCTTATTATTCTTGAAATTCTTTTGGGGTACAAATTCCTTCTTCTTAAACTCAGGCTGATTGTTGTTTTTCTTATCCTTCCAGTTGGCTATGCCTTCTTTCTTCTTGTTCTGCTCAAAACAAAAATTAGCCTTCCTCATGGCTTCCTCCAGATTCTTCGGGTTATCATACTCAATTCTGTCCTTGATCTGATATGGTAGACAGCTGAGAAATCGCTGCACTTTAGGCTTCTCGTCTACTAAGTAAGGTACATACCTCAGCAAGCTTAAGAATTTACTATTCAAATCCTTCATAGTCATCGAACCTAATTTCAATTCGTAAAATTCTTTAGCTCTTTCTTCATAATATTGCTCGGACAAAAATTTCTTCTTGAAGTACCTTTTAAAGGTACTCCAGTTAAATTTTTTTTCCCTGATACCCTTGACTCTCTTCAGATCTTGCCACCATATGCCTGCTTTTCCGGAGAGGTTATAGATTGCCATTCTCGCCTTCAACTGATTTGAATAATTGCATATATGAAAATACTTCCTCATCCTAGATAACCAAGACTCTGCTTCTTCCCCTTTTTCGGTTTCTCCATTAAAAGTTGGGGGCTTTATCTTTTTAAAATCCCCTGAAATCTCCTCATATGGTCTGTACTTCTTCTTTCTGTCATACAACTCAGCCTCACTACTGTCACTAGTAGTGTGGTATCTTTGTTGTTCACCGAACCCTTCAGATGATGAACTGCTTTCAGTTTTTTACCAGCTTCACCTTTTTAGACCTTCTTTGATGACTAACATCCTCAGATTCTGGTCTTCTGCTCCTTTCTTCAGTTTGGAACTTTTCTATTAAAATTTGGTTTAACTCTTCCTGAGCCTTCATAATTCTCTCATTCTCCTTCTTGACTGATTCCATTTCAGTCTTCAAATCTTTTATAGTCTGCAACAACTCTGAAGAGTGAGCAGTCACCTCTTCTAACATAGGTTCCCTAGGCAGTTTCCTTGTCTCTATATCTAGAGACTCCTCCTGAACATATTCTCCTAGCTTCTCCATACCTGCCTGTTAATTTTCAGAAAAAAGAAATTTTATGTTCTTTACATAAAACATAATATAGGTTAGTATATTATTTTACTGTTCTACGGAAACTGGTTGGGCTACATCAAGGCCTAGTATTTGAACCATGCTCTAATACCGCATGTCAAAACCCCAAATTTTCCGAAAAATTTAAAAATTTTAAAAACATATAATTATCATAATTACAGTAAAATAATTATTAAATTAGTTATATGTTACCAAATTCATTATCTGAATTATCTGTTGGTTATGTTTAGCGATAGAGCTGTTCTTTTCAGTTTACTGATTATATTTCTTTTTGCGACCACAAGGTGAGATTGTCATGCAAAACTGGGCTTACTTAGCTTCCGAGCTAATGCATAAAGTTTTCATGTTCTTACAGACTACAGGTAAGAGGTTTTGGTGCTACTTGTCACAATTCTAAAGTATTTAAAATACAAGTTCGTCGCAAAAGAAAAGCTCAGTAAAAAAAATAAATGCTAAACAATTCCCAATGCATGTTAAGGTACATTTATTAATTGCCCTTCTTTCTAGAAGAAGTAAATCCATGGTTCTTGATGATTACGGAATTATTCCATATCTATCATAGTTGTGATGTATAAAAAATGTCTTACTAATTCTTTACAACAGAGTAAGAGTAACAGAGTTATAAAATCTATGGTATGATTTCATTTGTATACAATTACGTTACATAGTAAATGTAAACTGATAAGGGGTTTATGTAATACTGTTTCCATTTTCAAACTTTGAAGTTTAAATGAGTTTACAACTTTACTTCGAGCTGCTTTTTAAGAAAAATATACTAATGTTGATGCATAAAGTTTTTATTCACTTATCAACTGTTTTCAAGCATAACTGGAGCTTATCTTTAGTAATATATATATTACTGAAACAAGTTTTATCCTATCCCCTTTATGTTTATAAATGGGACAAGTCCTTAAGGGACTATAATTCGTAAAAGAATGCATCTCTTAAATCGTTATATGACCTATCTATTTTATTATGGTGAAACTTTTAGATAAATAAAAATGTGGCCTAACCTTGCCAAGTCATCAATTAAAGTTAAGGTTATTACCTTAAGCAAAAGCTGATATCACATAGTAGTTACTACTTTATTTTGTATCTTTTTACCTAAAGTTACTATTTTAACCAAAAATAAATAAGCCATTAAGGTTATTATGAACAATTGAACTAATGTCATAATTTTTACTCTAATATCCTCCTTTATAATCTTCCAATATATTTTTATGTTAAGCCAAAAGTTGATTGAACTTAATATTTCATAACACATAAGACAAGGTATAAGGTGGAATAAGAGGCCTAAAAACTCAACCATGATCACGATCAAAATAAAGCTTATTCTTTATTTTTATAGTTCTATAAACTTTATAGAGGATATGTTTCTTTTCCAACATTTGTAAGCTATGGTTACTATTACTTACCTAACAAGAAAGGTTATAATCATAACATTGCCATAACAATCGTAGGTTTAAAATTGTCAAGTTATAAGAATACCATAATTTGCAAAGCGTTGGTCGTAATGGTCTCCACGAATTTAATGATTGTAAGGTTTGAGTGTTTAATGTGATGATTTTTATGTTCTTACATGCAGCATAGGAATGATAAGATGACTTTGCAACAAGGCTAAGAGTAACTCGATGCATAAAATGATTGGAATCATTTATGGGTGGAACGTCCTCCGAACTATATGAATTCACCCACCGGAAGAAAATATATTTATTGGTAACGTGGTATTGCCCTGGCCATGCATTACGTGGTTAAAAGGGACGTAGTCAAACCCTAACTCACTATTCCTTCCTTCTCCTTCGGCTCCTGTCGCTCTACGAAGGTGCTGGTGCACCCTTGCAGCACCTCTCCTCTGCAACGTTAACCTCCATCCCGTTATCTTCTTGTGGCTTGTCCTATCCCATGTGTTGCTATTGGTCATCCGTCGGTTGTTCTTCCCGCAGGTTTTTCTCTGTCATGCTATCTCGAACCTGAACCCTTGACTGAGATAACCTCCTCCCTTAGTGAGGATTGAAGTCTTGTACTGCTGCATTGCATTTGAGTGTTGCTGTGTGTTAATATTCTTCTCGCTTCCTGCAGTAGGGTTACCTCATTGCATTGGTGGTTTTCTTGTTGTTGCTGGTGGTCGCACCTCCATAAAAAGATCAGGTAGAAGAATACTGCAATTCTTTTTCATTTTCCTGTTTGTTTTTAGTTATAAGATAAATTTTCCGCTTACACATTTTAATATTGTGGTTTTTTTTGTTGGATACAAGTCTCAGCCTTCCTTCTGCGCGGCTTCTGGTACAAAGTATTTGCAGTGGCTACAAGTCCCCGATAAGACTAGTTAAACCATGGCTATTTCTCTTTGTGGGGTTCCTTTGGGACTTTTTTGGGTTGGCGCGTTGAGGCCTATAACCCTTGCGACTTCAGTTTTCCCTGATAGCTTATTTAATACTTGTGGTAGTTGAAGAGACCCTTGCGTCGTGCGAGGGTGCTCAGGCTTTGGCCGTGCTTGTATAAGTTAATTTCTTGTTTGTATTCACGTGCTGCATAAGAAGTGAAAAGAAACAGAGATACTCTCAATGCTTGAAGGGGTCGAGGGCTTTGAAGAGCCGTTCGACTTTTTTTTATCTTGACTGTGTAATACATGAGGCTGTGAGCCTGACTTGAAAAAGGGTTACAACCCACGACTTCTACTTCTGTTGTAATTTTGAAGTTATAGGGTTTT
Organism: Pseudotsuga menziesii; assembly: GCA_001517045.1. Taxonomy (NCBI): domain Eukaryota; kingdom Viridiplantae; phylum Streptophyta; class Pinopsida; order Pinales; family Pinaceae; genus Pseudotsuga; species Pseudotsuga menziesii. The sequence goes on along the minus strand of LPNX010761294.1, from coordinate 226,223 downwards.
CACCCTAAGTCCATCATATAAGTTATTAATACTATTTTTCTTTTCTATTTTTCTTGTTTATGTTACAGCATTGAAATTGATATGTTTATCATAATATTTGAAGCTCGTCAGTAAGAGAATGTTTATAGCATTTGTCTTTAATTTATAATTTACCTCTGTAAATTATGAGGTTGTAGTTAGGTTGTATAAATTTTTGCTTAAACTCGTTAAGTTGAGCATTCTGTCACTCTGTTGAATTAATGACAGTGCGTTAATATACTTGACTTTTATTCCATAATAATTTTCTTAAATATCATTAGGGTTTACTGTACATTACTCTTGTAACCTGTTTGTTTTATAGAAACAGTCAATGCTATTATATTATTTTATTAAAAAAATAAAATAAAACGATTCATGTTTCTTATGAAATGCTTAAGTAACTAACAGTTACTTCTTTTTTCTTTTTAAGTATCGAATTTAGAATTTATTTCATGTTACTAAAATTAAATAAAACACTATATTATTATTGTTTCTATAGTTGGTATATAATCTGCATGCTTAGTCCATGCAACATAAATGATAGAAAGAGTATATTAAAAGACTGTTGTCTTTCCTGTAAGTACTATGGCTTCTGTTATTACTTTTACTTCGTTTAATTTATTTAAAAGAATTGTAATTATTATTATAGAATTGTTACCCTTATTTTATTCATAATCGTAAATAAACTTAGTAATTTATTACTGTATTATTATACTTACTCTACTAAATACTTTGTAGACATATTCTATGTATCCCATACTGTCTGGTTTAAACTATAATAAAATGAATGTAATAGAACTAACTAAGTTCTACACTGTTAATATCTTAATAGTATAAGTTAGCAGTTGTATGTTTTTTTTAAGCTTAACTAAGTGGAATAGAAATGAATAAAGAATATATATTACTTCCCAAAAGTAAATTCTTCTATTAACTAAGTACCTATAGAAATAAATAGAGATTCTAGCTAATCTTCCTTCAATTTGAATATTATACTTGCAGTAGTTTAATCTGTAAGTAAGTAAACTGTAAAGCATCTTTTTCTAACTTAACCCTACTTTAGTGGACTATTATACTCTTCTTTGATATGCAAATAGCGATAAGGAAGTAACTATAGTATCAAGGACTGTTTTCTCTATTCAGACATACTACTATCAGTAAACAATACAATTTATTTCTCTCTTTCTAAAAGACTTGACAGTTTTCCATACAGGTTAATACTACTCCTGTTACAAAAGATATTTCTTCTAAAAAAAACACACAAAGAAAATAATCTATAATTCCATTTACATTCTATTTTTATATTTTTATCATATCATCTTTATTTATAATCTCACCCCTGTGCTGGAGTACGGTCTGGTAACTCCAGATGAGGAAAAACACAGTGGGTTTTTATTTCTCATTAAAAGAATTCTATTACTGACAAACTAGAGCAACTACATCACTAAGCCATCTAAATATTTGTATCATAATCAACAAACATAACATTAAATCATACTCAGTTATTAAAACATATACTGTTAGAGGGCAGAACCTATTCTTGAGCTTGGACAACAACAGCAATGGGAGGCCGTTCCTCCCTACCAAATCCTGGAGAGCGCTCAAACAGTGACTCCTCAGGACCCCCGAGCTTGCTCTCGTCTCCCTGGCTAGAACTAGGTGCAGCAATAGTCAAATACCAGTCTTCAGACTCAGTACCAATTCTGAACTTATCAGTAAGTTCTCCTAGCTAATAGGCTGTAACAGACCAAGTTACTGCAGACTTTCTCTCAACACACTTTCCTTACTGTTTTTCCCTTTTTCCCCAATGAATTTCCTGAATAGCATTCCTCCTAAATGATACTTCTATGGAAAATGTCTGAGCAACCTCAGCTCTATTCATTGGGTACTTTTAAAAGATTTCCTAGGTCTTTTTGGGTTAGTTGTCATTTATTGAGCCACCTGCTCTAATCCCACTTTCTTGGGGGATCATGACCCCAATGTAGGGAAGTTGCCACCTACAACATAGGAAGTGTTTGAGGATGCTGCCACTTGTCTTTTTCCCTCCACCTAGTTCCTTCCACCAGTTTGACCAGTAACCTCTTATTAACAGCTCTCCCATGCTGTTGTCTCCACTTTTATTTATTAATAATAAAATATTCAGAATTACATTCCACTTCTTTTGAATCTACTGAGTCATCAGTTCCTAGTTAGCATTAAATTTAACATAATGTATTAGGAAATCAAATTAAACAATTATCATTATTTTACAAAATTGGGGTATGTGACACAGTTCCACACAGGATTGCTTCCTGCTAAACCAAGAGATCACTCCTGATCCTATACTGAAGCAACCCCCTGAAGTGCTCTTCCTATCGATGGCATTACTTGCCCAATCTGAATCAACATAACCCTCTAGGTTAATCTCTTGATTCGCATCGTACTTGAGCCCATAATCAACTGTACCTTTCAAGTACCTCAGAATATGCTTTGCAACAATCAAGTGAACATTTCTTGGATCTGTCAAAAACTGACTCAAGGTGTTCACAACAAAGCAAATGTCTGGTCTCGTGTTCATCAGGTACATCAATGACCCAATCATCTGACGATACATCGTAGCATCAACCGACTCTGATGAAGCATCACTCAATAGCTTCAGGTTCGATGCCATAAGTGTGGTCATAGCCTTGCATTCCATCATCCCAAACTTCTTCAGGATCTCTACTGCATACTTCCCTTGTCCAAGGAAGATTCCATCTGTACTCTGCCACACCTCCATACCTAGAAAGTAATGCATCATCCCCAAGTCCTTCATCTCAAACTCAGCAGCAAGCTTTCTCTTTGTATCAACAATCAACCCATATGTACCTATCACAAATAGATAATCTACATACAGTAGAAGCATCACTGGGTTGCCATCTTCAACCTTGTAGTAAAGGTTGGAATCTACTTTACTCTTGGTAAAGCCCAAACTGGATAGAAAGCTATCAATTTTGCCATACCAGGTCCTGGGTTCCTGTTTCAAACGATACAGGTCTTTCTTCAATCTGCATACATGAGACTCTCTGTCATGTGTCTCAAAACGGAGTGGTTGTTCTACATTCACTTCCTCTTCCACTACACCATTCAAGAAAGTAGTCTTGACATCCATTTGGTGTATCTTCCATTTCATCACTGCAGCCAAATAAAGTACTGATCTGATGGAAGTGTATCTGGCTATAGGTGCAAAGGTCTCTTCACAGTCTATTCCCTCTTTCTGAGAGAAACCTTGAGCTACAAATCTTGCCTTATAATTTTCAATGCTACCATCTGCAGCATGCTTGATCTTGTAGATCCATTTGGAAGTTACAATGGACTTCCTGTCTGGTATTGGGACAACATCCCAAACATCATTCTTCATGATCGATTGGTACTCTTCGATCATAACATCCTTCCATTCTTTGTGTTCTGCCACTTCTTCATAACTGGAAGGTTCTTTATCAATGAAATCACATAGTAAAGCTACATACCCGGAGCAGGATCTGGTCCTCTTTCTTTTTCTGTGATTCTCTTCTAGAGCCCCATATCTTTCCCCACCTTGGATAAGTTCTTGTACCCAAGCAGGTTTCCTCTTATGAGGATTCTTCTCCAGAGGTGGATCTACAGGTCTTTGTGGTTCTTCAAATTCTCGATCTTCTTCTTGAGCTTATTCATTCATGGTTGTATCATGAATTTTGGGTGCTTCTGCTTCTGCTTCTTTAGGTTCTTCAGCAGGTATCTTTTTGGATTTGTTGTAAGTTGTGTCTTCATCAAATGCACATCCCTACTGATGTCAATCTTCTTGTATCCTGGGAAGTAGTTTCTGTAATCCTTCGAGTTGTCAGAGTATCCCACGAATATACCCTTCTTTCCTAAATGATCTAATTTTGTTCTCTTCTCTTTTGGAATGTGTATGTACATAGGACAACTGAATATTCTGAGATGGATGACTTCTGGTTTCTTGTCGGAGAAGACTTCTTCAGGATTCTTGTTCTCGAGTACTCTATGTAGAGTACGGTTCTGTACATACACCGTTGTTCTGGCAGCTTCAGCCCAAAGATGCATAGGAAGATCTTGATCATGAAGCATTGCTCTTGCAGCTTCCATCATAGTTCTATTATTTTGTTCTGCAATCCCATTCCATTGTGGATTATAAGGAGTGGACAACTCCCTCTTAATCCTTGAGTCTTTGCATAGCCTCTTGAATTCATTGAAGTGAATTCTCCGTCATTGTCTGCTCGAAAGGTATTGATCTTATTTTCAGTACGGTTCTTGATCAAAGCTTTGAATTCCAAGAATTTGTTGAATACTTCATCTTTGTTCTTCATGAAGTAAGCCCATGTCTTCCTAGAAAAATCATCAATAAAGGAAACATAATATGCATACCCGCTTAGTGAGTTTGATGACATCGGACCGCATACATTGGAGTGGATGATTTCCAATATTCCTTTTTCTTTGCTTTCGCTACTTGGAAATGTCTTCTTTGTGTTCTTTTCCTTTGCACATCCTTTGCAGACCCCATCATGTTTTGCTTGGATTTCTCGAAGACCTTCAACAACTTTGCTTGCAATAGGTAGTGCTATGTAATGCACATGTGCAAGCCTTCTATGCCAAAGTTCACTTGGCTCTCCTGTATCATGGACCATTTCTTGTTTTGGATGGCCCTTCAACTTGTACAGACCTCCTTCTTGTTCTCCAATTACTACTGCATCATCGATAGTCTTTCCTCTAGGCCACATAATGACTTTACCATCTATGAATGCCACCAGCATTCCTTTTGCATCTAATGCTGATATGGAAAGGAGGTTCTTCTTGAGTCCCGATACAAACAATACTTCCTTCATTGTTAAAGACTTACCAGAGTCTAATTTATATGAAGATTCCCCACTGCCTTTTATTGGATATTGGTAGTCATCTCCTAGCTTCACCTTGTGAGGTGATTCATGTTCTGATAGTTTTACAAAGGATTCCTTGAATCCAGTCATATGTTTGGAATCCCCACTGTCTATAAGCCAATCATCACTACCATGAGTAATGTTACCTGTGAGAGCGGAAATCAAAACATATTCATCCTTGCTTGAAGAATATTCACTTTCATATCTGGATTTATTCTTGGATGGTTCATCATCCTCTGCAGCATGAGCATGATGTCTTCTTTTGTTCCCCTTCTTCTTATGAGAGTGAATCTTGTTCTTAGGACAGTATTTTGCAAAGTGTCCTCTTTCATCACATGTATAACATCTCAATCTAGATAGGTCCTTTCTATTGTGAGAGTTCTTACCTTTGGAGTAATGAGGATTTCTTCTTCCCTTCTTGGAGTGAACTGTGAGGGCTTGATCTTCACTTCCCATCTTCTCTTCTTGGGCTGATATTCGAGCTTCTTCTTGAGAACATTCTTCCCATAGTCTGCTGAACTTGACTAGCTTCTTTCTAGCATAGATTCCTTGGATGAAAGAATCCCATGACCTAGGAAGGCCATTCAAAGTAGTCATCACAATATCTGCATTCTCCACTTCTTCATCTATAGCTTCTAATTGTTCCTTAATTTGAGAAACCCTTGTTAAGTAGGACTAAATAGTTTCTGCATTCTAAATCTTCACATTCTTCAGTTGATTCCTCAGATTCATCTTCCGGTTTATGTTCTTCCCTTCAAGCAATTTGGTTAGGGCATCAAACATAGCTTTAGGTGTCTTGAGAGAGGAAACCTATGGGATAAGGTGATCCTTGATAGAATCAGAAATGATCCTCTTTTCCCTAACCATCTTATTCTTATGCATGGCCTTTGCCTCATCTCCTCTGGAACTGGAACCTCCTCATGAATGTAGGAGTCTAATTCATTCTTTTCCAGGATTAGGGAGATCCTATACTTCCAAGCTTGGAAGTTATCAGCTCCCTCAAGCTTGTCATCAAGCTTGGTATGATGAGATATATTATCTGAGAACCTCAAATGGAAATACAAAAGATTTTAGATCTTACCAGGTTCAAGATGTTGGATCTGAAACTTGAGCTGAAATCCTGCAGAGCTGGTTCAGGAGCAAATTAGGGTTTTGATTTTCTGGAGTTCTGTCCTTCCAAATTCCTTGAAATTTGTCCCTAACTTCAATTTTGGGGAGGAGATCAATCCAGGCCTAGGCTCACTGAAAAATTCCTCTTCTGTGAAAAGCCCTAATTTTCGACAGTAGTGACAGGTCCAAAATTGAAAAACCTCAGAATTGGATTCTGCTTTGACAGAAAGATGCGCCCTAAGAAGGAGAGTTGTTCCACCTTACTTTTGCTGAAAATATGTGGAGGAAGATCCACAAAATAGGAATCCCTAGTTCCCGTAGCTGCACAGTGTCTTCTTCTCAGGTTAGCTCTGATACCATGTTAGTTTTTCAACATTAAGCTAACATTATTAGGATCTTTAACTGAGAGACTAACAAGCACATCAATCAAAACATAAGAGACAATTAACACAATGTTTTCCTTGGGGAAACCATAAAGGATAAAACCCCGCAACTTCCTTAGAGATATAATCAGCACCAAAACAGTAAAAGCCCCAAAATAGTAAGTGATCTCCCAATAGCAGTAATCTTCTTCTTGTCTAGCCCCAGTGTCTTCTCCTTCCTCAACTATGCGCTACACTTGAGTGTGTATGATTTGTGTGTTAAATAGATATCCTAGATATCTATTTATACTAATCCCAACATGAATAAAACCCTACTAGGGCCGACCTCTACTTGGAGAGTCTAATAACCCTAGTGCCTCGAAACTGCAAGGACTTTAACCCTTACACAATCGGATTGTTACTCACTATGACTTGACATGACTTGTTTACATAATTGATCATCCTGATAGGAACATCGAGGCATGACAATATGACTCAAATACATTATAGATACATCCCAAAATAAACATCGGGTTACAATACATAAGATACATAGATGAATACATTTCGAAGTTACAAATACATCAACACAAGGATCATGGAGGTCCTATACTTCCATACTCAGAAATTGTCATCTTCACCACGATTGTCATCAAGCTGGTGTGATTAGTCATTTTGAAATGAGAACCTCAAATGTAAATAGAAAATATTTAGATCTTACCGATTTGAGGTGTCCGTCCTGGTTCTAGAGCTGGATGATCTAGGCTTTGTTAGAGAAACCTTAATTTTCAAAACTTGAAATTTCAAACTTCTGATTGGATAGAAATATGGGCCTCTTCAAGGCAAGTTGTCCAATGTACTCCTTTTCTGAAGATAGTGGAGGGAAGCTCCTAGAACAGGAAGCCCTACTTTTCCAATTTCTTTTGCAGAAATGACTGATATTTCTTGTTTTGTATATCCCAAGTTTTGAATCCTTTAGGTCTATAACTTCTCACTATGATATCCTAATATGTATTCTTTCCAACCCCATAGGTTAGAGCACAAATAGATTCTCCAAGTGGGACTTATTTGGATTTTACTAAGGTGACGGTTTTTGGGACTGTTCATGAAAATGATATTGTACGGACTACCATGTGTCACTGTTTCACATTCTGGGTCTCAAACACTTACCATATATAATAAATTCCATTCCCTACCTGCAAAATCTTGTGAAATTTCATTTGTACCTTCCTAGCTCGAGATATAGAAAATATCCCCAGGTCACCTATTTATGAATATATTCTGGAGGAGGGTAGAACCCTGATTTGGAGGAACCATATATCCTGAAGAATATTGAATTTGAGGCTGAAAACCTAATCTCCATTAGCTTCCATTGCAACTGTATTTCAGTTGTATAGTGAAACTTATATGATTCAGAACTGCTACCACCAATAGATGCACCCTAGTGAGGTGAGCTATCCTAGCCCTCTTTTTTTGATTATCTGTGGAGAGAACACCTTCAACTAGGAAGCCCTAGTTCCCATAGCTGCATAGTGTATTCTTCTCAGGTTAGCACTGATACCATGTTATATTTTTATCATTTAATCAATGATATAGGATCTTATCTGAGAGAATAACATGCACAACAATAATCACAAGAGACAAGAGACAAAAGGAATTTTTCTCAGGGAAACCATAAAGAATAAAACCTCGCAACGTCCTCATATATAGAATGAGCACCAAAGGCAAAAGTAAAACCCAAAGATACAAAGATGATCTCTGACAGCTTTTTTCTCTCTCCCTTGTGCGAGAAAATCCTCTCTCCCTCATGCACCAGTGTTGAGTGATTGTTTGTGACAAATAGAGAGTCTCACTCTCTATTTATACTTGTTTTCCACTTGAAAATTACTCTACATGGACAACCTCACTAGGAGAGTCTAATAACCCTAATATTACTCAACTGTGGGGAATATTACCCCAAACTACAATGGAGGGTTAACCTCAATGAATTTACATGACTTTATTATATTAATGACTCTCTCGATCAGAGGAACAAACATCTCCATCGAGGTACAATGAAATACAATAAGAAATATACAAGTGAATATATTCTGAAGTTACAAATACATCATTAGTATTGCGATGCCATGATGACCAAAAGGATTTTCTCAGTTGGTTTGGGTATGCTAGAGGGGTCTCCTGATATACTCAAGGTACATGGGAGATCAAATCCGTATTAGTGATGTCTAATGCACAAATTTTTGAAAGGGTCCTTTTGATATACCACTAATTACATGAGGTACCTTTCGATATACCTCAAGGGTATGTGAAAGGTCGTTCGATATACCAGAAATACGTGGAATAATTGCAAGATCCCTGGGATGCAGTGCAGGAAAATAATGCCAAATCCTATGTTTTAAGATGTCGGAACATGTCTCTAACCTACACAAAATTACTAAAATATTTTAATCCTAAACTAGCATTAATTTTATCTTGTGCGGTTAAGTGGATTCATGAGGTGTAGACAAGGAATGTAAAAAATAATGCAAATCCTAGCTACATGACGGTGAATATTTCTCTTTCGATGAAAACTACCTAAGGTAAGGAGAGATTTTTTTTTAAAACCAAAATGAACCTAAGAAGTAATGAAAAGAATAATTCCTTCCTAGAGTGCAATAACTCTAAGTTTCTACGATAATAAGCCAAAAAGAAAAATGAAATCGAAGATGCAACAAATCTTAACGATGCTCTGAAAAAAAGAATAACAAAACAATTCGATTTTCAAATGCATGTATCAGAATTTAACTTAATAACTAAATGATATTCATATCTACCAATAGAAAATTAAAGAATGTCTACAACACTCCAATCGTTCAGAAGTCCCAAAAGAAAAATTACAAGCACCCAAACAACACAAAGACACTCGAGAATTGCTCAAAATCTAACAAATGAAAGAAAAAATAAAAGATTGAGTGGAGAAAGGGTTTGGAGATAATATCTAATGATCTAAACAAATATGAAAATATCTAGTAATGTAATCAGGGATGGCAAGATTGAACCAACAGGTTGGGGATTAAAATTTCGCTCCAGAACGAAGTTACTCACTTTACTAGTAAAACATCCAAAATTGAAAAAACCAAAACCAAATACATACGATGTTGGTTCTAGGGGTTCTGTGAATATAATATGCAATCTATATCACAATCAACCAGACCAAAATACAAAAAACAAGGAAATCTCTGTTGATCCCTAAGCTTTAAGGGGTTGGCGCATGAGAGCGCACTGCACTAGAGCACTAGAGAGGGGTTGGCGCATTATAGGGAAATGCACCAAGGCACTAAAGAGGGGTTGGCACATTATAGGGAAATGAACCAAGGCACTAGAGAGGGGTTGGCACACTTAGTACATAGGAAAAGTGTGCCAGTGGCACACTTACTACACATACAAAGTGTGACATTCAAACAGTGGCACAGGTAACACACAACCCAGGTGTGCCAGTTGAAAAACAAGCAGTAAAAAGGATAGATATCCTAAGCTAGAAGGGAAAGAGGTCTAATATTGATCCCAAAAAGAATCAAGGGCATCCAAGAAAATTTTTAATAACAAAATCCAAATATAGGAGGGTCTCAAGAGGCTAGAAAATGGATTTATAAAAATACATGAAATCAAAGACAACTGAAATCAACTCTATGTTTTTCCCCCGTGGAGTCGCTAAATTTGTTAGCGAATAAATCTACCCAAGCAGAATCAAGCAATATATCCCTAGTCCAAGTTCATCTAGAACAAATAAGTACATAAAAAATATACCTAGCTAGATCAATAGAGGTGCAAGTTAAACAAATAGATCACTTACCCGAGGTATGCAAATCCTTTTCCTCTTTGTTGATCCAAGCTCCAGAACTGTTAGATCTCAAGCTGAAAAATCCTATAGAGAAAACGGAAATAGGGAAACAGTACAAGCGTATCTAGATATGAATTGATCTAAGCTAACAGTTAAGGAAGAAAACTCTAAACATTATCAACACAACAATATTTATGGGAAGAGTTTATATTACTGTAATAATAGGAAATACATAGAGAAAGAATGTTACAACCTAAGCCTCAACGTTGAAACTTTCCATCCAACAATCTAAGCCAAGCCTCCAAAGAATAGTGGTTTTCCCCCCAAAGGATGAGTAGGGATCACCTAAGAAATTCCACCAGCATAAGAGTACTATAGTCCTTCCTCCCTATTGTAGCTGCAACATTTTCCCAAAATTCCAAAATTTTTTGGGACCCTCCTTTTGCTTAGATTAGTTTGATTTTCTTCTTTGATTTGATCTAATGAATTTTCAGAAAGGCCTTTCTAATGCTTTGGATTGATCTACCACTTGTTTTAGTTTTCCTTTAATGCTTGAAACAATCCACTATGTGTTCAAACTTTATTGTTGCTTTTAATTATGTTTTCGACACGTTTGAATCGGAAGTTTATTCGGTTGGTGCTCCCACCGTTGTGGAAAAATAACAGTTTTTGGCTTCGTTATTTTTCTCCGACGCTTTTGGCTTAATCGGCTGGTTTGTTGGTTTCGCGTCGGAACTTTTTGTTCTTTCATTCTCCGCTATTGCGGATGATAGATCGCGAAGTCTCCTGACTATTGTATTGAATTTCTAGACCCTGCTTTGTTGTTGTCGCCGATCCTTAAAGTTTACGGTTCTGCCGTTGCAGATGAAAGAGGCACTAACCTTCCCGATCTTTAGTCGTTCTCTCTTTCATTTCAGACATTACATAGCAGGGCATGATGGCCTTTTTTCTTTAACCGTTGCGGATGATAAATTCACTATCCTTCCGGCCATTTAGTCATTTCTCCTCTGATGAAGACTATGCCCATCACGGACTGTGATATCCTTTATATCTCCGCCGTTGTGGCTCCTGTTCCGCTATTGCTACGATGTTTTAGAGTTCCGATGCATGTGTATTTGTCTCTCGGTTATCCCCATGGATATATTTGTGTTTTGGTCCGCGACGTTGCGAAAGGGATTATGCTTTCGACCTTTGATGTTTAGAATTATGCTGTCCAATATCTCACCGCCGCGCATGGTTGTATATATATATATATATATATATATATGGGGGGGTTGTGTTATTATTCTATTGTTATTCCCGACTATCGCAAGCTATCATTATCATGATCTGTCATTTGCTCGAGCTTGGTCGTACCCCTGTTGTCGGTACCCGCATCCAGGTGGCTCAACTGTGGAAGCTTGACCACCTTTCTTCCCATCAATTACGCAGCGGTGCCAGGTAGGATTCTATTGCATTATCCCGTTTTGTTTGGGCATTTGGTGATTTTTTCCCACGATTAGGTTTTTGTTGCGTCCATTTTCCCTTGGTCTCGTCGTTCACTTGCATATATAATTGTGGATTTGAACCATAACTGTCCGTGGGAGGGAGTTTGGCCCATATGGTGTTTTACTCCACAGCCTTTCATTATGCAACCCTACGCTTAGAGAATAGGGGGTTTGGTGCAGACGGCCATTACGCTGTCTGCACCAATCTGCCCTGTGTGATGATGTTTTGATGGGGGGCGGTTTTTCATGGCTTTCCTTTGATGCTTGGAATGGTTGGCCCTCCCCCCCTCCTTTTTTTTTTCGTGCTACCCGCCTCGTTAAACCACAGTCGCGTTTCGCCGCGCTGTTCCGTGCAAAATCGGTACACGACCGGTTTCGAACCCAAGCTGATGGAGGGGGATTTATCTCTGCATATAGTTATTGACCATAGTTTCCACTGACAACATTTATTCCTGAAAACATGCCGCGAGAACTCGCATAATTTCCACTGTCTTTCTCGCGCAGCACGATGAGCATGGCGCCCGCAGATAGCCCGAGTTTCCTTCATTTTTATGTAGATTTGCTCCCCACTTGATGTTATTGATAGAATTGTTTTAGTAGAAGATAACGGTGTTAGCTTGCACACCTTTTACTTCATTTAACTAATTGTTGTCAGGTTAAACATAGTTAAAGTGAAATGATGCACATGTTGTCTCAATGTTTGCAACATAGTCAGGAATGTCTTAATGATGATAATTGCATGTATAACAGGAAGATTCCAAATTAAATATGTCAAAGCGATAGAAGAACAATGCCCCTGTGGTCGAAGAGGACCCTGAAGTAGAAGTTGTCACCAAAACTGAGAACATCTTTGAAGACACCAATTGCATATCTAGTGTAGAACTTGAATACCAGTGGGGAGAGATATACAGGCTGATCACGTGCTGAGAGGTGCCTGATATGGGCTTAAAAGAAGAAGGAATTTATGCCAACATAGAGAGATCTTCACTGATGAATATTGCCACTAGACCAAGATCCAAGATTCACCATTAGAGCTGGAGCTGCACTGATTCAAGCTTCAGAAGATAATGTGGACAAAATTATGACAGACTTGGAGCAATCCAAGAGGTCCTCTGCTCAATTGAAGGACACATTGAGAAAGGAGAGAGAGGAAAGCAATAAGCTGAAAAGGAAATATGAGGACATGAAAAAAGAGATAAGGTCTTCGAAGGATGAACTGGAGCTCCTCCAAGCGGAGAAACAAGTTACGGAAAATACACAATAGTGTCTGGAGAGAGTGCAGCAAGAGTATGAAGAGCTTAAGGTGGAGAAGGAGCAGCTGCTGGGAAAAATAAAAGACTTAGAGCTGCAAAAGACCACTTTGGAGGCAAGTGAGAAGCAAGCTCAAGAACAAGAAGTGAAGCTTCAAGAGCGGATCTCTTCTCTAACAACCGTTTTAGAGGCAACAAAAGAGAAGCAGGTCAATCTACAACCCTTCAAGGAGCATGTGCTAGCACAAAAGGCCAAGATGTTGCAGCTGCAAACCGCCATAGAAGAAGAGAGATGTAAAGTTGTGCAAATAGACGGCCGATTAGAGGAAATTTTGGAGACTTCCTCTTATTTTGTTGATAGATCTCAGGATGTCTTGGAAGTCCTGACCGCAAGAATGGCAAGGCTGGAAAATAATGAAGAAACTCCTGTAGAGCTACCTGCGAAAGATCGAGAGGCCCTGAAGCAGGATTATGATTTAGTAGAGTTTGCTATAAACACAGCAGAAGATATCAAAAAGGCTATGAGAAAGACTAAAGGAGCATGCACAGAATTTTTTAGAAGGCTCCTGATTACATACAACCGGTGCCAAGTAGAGGCCGAGCAGAGGCTTGATGTTTTTCCAGACCACAATTCATTTGTGGAAATTTTGCAGAAGAGGTATCAAGAGGAAGAAGAAAAAATACAGCACATTAAGGCCCTCGAGCACCAGGTCTTAAGGAGTGAAGTAGATCATTCTGCCATCAGTGTGCAGCTTTTGGAGGACCAGCTTCGTTTGAGTGCGGCCAGAATTGAGGCCATCAAGAACCAAGCTGCTAAGTTAGAGATAAACATTCAATTCTTGGAACCTTGTGTGTTTGAAGGCATTGCCTCTGAAGCTTTGGCGTGGAATAAATTTTTGAATACCCAAGTGGGGCCCTCCTCATGAATGATCATTCACTTTTGTAATGTGTAGCGATTTTGTAAACATTTGAGGAAAGCGAAATTTTGGGAGGAAAAGAGTTGGGAAGCCCATGGGTCATTTTTGGGTAGCCCAACAGTCTCATCCTTTTGTATAAATATAGGAAAATTAGAAGAACAAAGGGCTTTTTCCTAGTTAGACATGAAAAGCGATATTGTATGAAGAACTACTTTTTTTTGCAATAAAGAATTATTGTTTTCCTGTTGGAGAAAGATTCGTAGGACTTTCAAATGTTATGCTGTGGATTGCGGAAAGATGAACTATTTTGTTTTTCCAGCTTTTGTCCATAAACCATGAGATCGTTCTAACTCCTAGAGCCTATGTTCTTGTTTGAATGTTTTCTGGTTCATTCTATGGATTTACCACCATGGGTAATGTATGTTGTTCATAAATAATTGGCTATCTGATTGTCTAAATATCTCTAATCGTTCATGTGTTGTAGGAAGGAATATTAGCTATCTGTAATTTCTCTTTATAATGCATGCACAATACACATTACTCATAAATAAGTTACAATTTTGCTCCCCGGGGATAGATAGATAGATAGATAGTTAGTTATATTTTATTACTGCATATGTGATCGATATGCTTGTGAGCTCTAAGACGAGAGGTAAGAACTTGCGCATCACATTGTGACTACTCCTTGCATCCTTTATCACCCTGCATGGTTAATTAGGCATATGCATATCATACTTAAGTCAAAAAATACAAAAATACATGGTGGACCGGGCCGTAACCTGTAAAACCTTTTGTTTTTGTTACTTGACCTATGATAGCTGGACCGCAAACCAGACGGATTCCCTATAGAAAACAGTCACGGGCTAGTTGGGAACGTTGACTGGGGAGAATCCCTTGTTGTTGTTGCTTGCAAATTTCCAGGCCTCAACAGTTTTTGGTGCTAGAAGGAGGGCCGCCAGTGTATGGCTGGCCGTGGAAACCTATTTTCCCAATATTACCCCACTAGCAGATATTTGAAAGCTTTTGACTTGAACCAAGTCCTTACAGGTTTTGTTTTTGTCTTTGGAGCAAGTAAACCCAGTTTCATCTTATGGTGTTTCTTACTCAGACTCCTGTTCGTTCACCTTTCTCATGGCTGGTGTAAATGTGAATCAGCCCAACCCACTGCCGGCTTGGAGAGCTAGATCACCTTTAAACCTCACACCTCCATTGCATAACCTACCTCAAGCTTTTGATAAGTTGCTGCCTAAGTTTGATCCTGATGAAAAGACTACTGTATATGACCACTTGCAAAGTTTCTATTTAGAAGTAGAAGGGTTAAGGGTTGGGGAGTACGAAGATGTTGTCTGTAGATTGTTCCCTCACACTCTTAAAGGAGCAGCAGCATCCTGGTATTTCAGTTTTCCTGCAAACTCTATTCCTGATTGGGACACTTTCGAAAGGATTTTCATAGTTAAGTACTCAGCCCAAAAGACACATGCCTCACTAATGAAAGGTCTTGGTTTGTTAAAAAAAGAGAAGGATGAGAAGGTGCAGCAATTTACTCAAAGGTTTTCAGCATACCTAAAGAAATTTTCTGAAGCTGACAGACCCTCAGACAAGGTCCTAATTGAATATTATACCTCAGCCCTAGGACCTGAGCTGGCCATGTTTGCCAAGATGAAAGCTAGACCTACGTTGGTAGAGACTTATGAAGAAGCAAAAAGGGTAGAGGCTGAAAAAGAAAGTATAGAAGACTATCCCGATCTACCTGAAAAGAAAACTACCATGAAAAAATCCTTATTGCTGTCTAAACCTAAAGAGGAACAATCACATGATTTTCAGGGAATGCTGAAAATGATTCAGAAACTATCCAACCGAATAATAGATTTGGAGAAAGAAAAGGAATTTCATAAAACTTACAAACCCCACTACCAAAAAGAGAGGATAGCAATCAATTGAAAATACCTCCACCAAATTTATCATCAATGAACATAACAGAGGTAGGGGGGGACAATTTCTGCACTTTTCACCAGCAACCCCATTCTGAAAAGAATTGTCCTCAATGGTTAAATTCAATGAAATTGGTGATGAATAAGCTACTGGACTCTAAATTGAATAAAGACAGTAGTAAAGAAGAAGAGAAGAACCAGACCATAGAAAAACAAGATAATGATACCATGTTCTTATGGAATGGTGTCTCGCTTTTCAACACAGAAGAGAATGCTCTTAAATCTGAATGCACACCAATAGAAACAAAAGATATGGACCTAACAATTAAAGACAATGCAATAATTTCAAAGATTAAAAAATTGCAAGAGAAGGTCAAGAGACAGATTGGTGTAAATATTAAAGATAAAACACCTGAAGTCACTACTGTCAACTAGGAAACTGAGCCAATTAGTGAGCCTGTCAAACTTGTGGAAGAATAGGCAGGTGTTGATCAAGGAAACACTAAAAGAATCAAAGAGCTTAAAGAAGATATACCCACTCAAAACCAACCGGGAGAAGAAGACATAGAACCGGGTTGGGAAGAAAAAGATAAAACCCCGCCTTTTCTTTTGACCCTAGAAATGCTGAATCATAATGTGCATAATTGCTTGGTAGACTCTGGATCATCGGTAAATGTTATGCCACTTGAGGTTTGCAAAAATATTAATGGACAGCCAGATTCCACAGCATGGGAAGTAGTGCAATTAGATAGCACAGGTGTCAAAGTAGTGGGGGAAATAAAAAATGTTCTCATTCTCTTTTCTGTAAATAACAAGATATGTCAATTTATTGAAATTATGGTGGCTGACATACTGGGTGGATATGGGATTATTCTCAACCGAGATCGGTCTGCCAGATTAAAAGGTTATTTTGCTTCAGATTGGTCTCATTTATTGTTACCTCTCAAGGGTACCCCAAATAAGATTAAAATTTTGAGAGAACCTTACATGAAGCACATTGTCACTAAGCTAGGAGAAGGTAATGAGTCTATTGTTTTTGTCCTGGGAAATTATCTAACGGAGCTTAAGCTAAAACATCATACCTCAAGAAAGGCCAGTTCTATGATTTATAATCAGCCTAAGCTCCTTTAACTTCCTCAGGCTGATAAAGATGACGGTAGATTAGTAGACATGGTTTCGATTTCAAAAATGGCACACTTAGACCATGGATAGACTTCCGGCCTGCACTACAGCCTAGCCCTTTAACTCGTTAGATTGTAGAATTTTTAGGGCAGACACACATTTTCTTTTCTTTTGCTTTGTACATAAATAAATTGAGTCGTTTTTCTTTAATGCTTTAATGATGTTTCCTTTTGATTTATTGCCTTGATGATGTTTTATTTTAAATGCTTTTTTATCAGTTCTTTTGGTTTTGAATAAAGAGGCAAAATTTTGGTTGCAATGGAAACATCAGGGTTCTTAATTAACTGGAATCTTGAGCAAAGGACTGTGCTGTTAAAATATAGAATGTATTCTAGTAGCAGTGTTCCTAATTGGCCATGCATTCATTGAAGTTCCTGCTTAATCCCTGTAAATAACTCAGAGTTAAGAAGTCTGGAATACTATTTCGAGGCTCCATCCATTTCACATCTAAAATTTCCAAGGAAGTGACAACAAAGGACCCACGCAAAGGAAGCAAGGTAAACAGTATATCAGATATAAATGATCCCATGCCATGATTTCAGAAAAGCTAAAATCTATCAAGAGTAAAAAATCCTTAAAGAAACTATACATATCAAAGCAAAGTATCAAAAGTATGAATTTCAAATTGCCAAAAGTTCATCTCCGTTTGTGAGATGAAAAGTAAATTCTTCTCTCACACAAAAGGAAACTATGGATAGAGGAGCCTGAATAAAATTTAGAAAGAAAGGAAGATGGAGGACTCAAAAGAACTAAAGTTCAAATGGCACAAAAGTGGAGTTGGCATGGGAATGAGGAACATATGGATAGTGTTGTTTACTATATATTACAATCCTGTGGTGTCCAAGCTAGAAACTACCTAAGGATGGGAAAAATAAATCTCACTTATTTGGCCTCAAAAGAGTTATTCAGACTTGCAAATATTCATGATGTTACCATTTCCCAAAGAATGGACTACTTCTCAATGATTTAAATGCATAGGTTGGCCAGCCTAGGGATACAAATATCTAGAAGATTTCAACTTTATCTAGACGGTCTTGCACTGGGAAGAAGTTAAGTCAGAAATCTGGGGTTCACCAGGTAGTCTCCAATTGTTGCAGCTGCAACATTTTCCCAAAATTCCAAAAAATTTTGGGACCCTCCTTTTGCTTAGATTAGTTTGATTTTCTTCTTTGATTTGATCTAATGATTTTTCAGAAAGGCCTTTCTAATGCTTTGGATTGATCTACCACTTGTTTTAGTTTTCCTCTAATGCTTGAAACAATCCACTGTGTGTTCAAACTTTATCGTTGCTTTTAATTACGTTTTCGGCAAGTTTGAATCGGAAGTTTATTCGGTTGCTGCTCCCGTCGTTGCAGAAAAATAACAGGTTTTGGCTTCGTTATTTGTCTCCGACGCTTTTGGCTTAATCGGCCGATTTGTTGGTTTCGCATCGGAACTTTTTGTTCTTTCATTCTCCGCCATTGTGGACGACAGATCGCGAAGTCTCCCGATTGTTGTATTGAATTTCCGGACCCTGCTTTGTTGTTGTCGCCGATCCTTAAAGTTTACGGTTCCGCCGTTGCGGATGAAAGAAGCACTAACCTTCCTGATCTTTAGTCATTCTCTCTTCCGTTTCAGACATTACATAGCAGGGCGTGGTGGCCTTTTTTCTTCTTCCGTTGCGGATGAGAAAGTCACTATCCTTCCGGCCGTTTAGTCATTTCTCCTCCGATGAATACTATGCCCATCGCGGACTGTGATATCCTTTATATCTCCACCATTGCGGCTCCCGTTCCACTATCGCTCCGATGTTTTAGAGTTTCGATGCGTGAGTATTTGTCTCCCAGTTATCCCCATGGATATATTGGTGTTTTGGCC
>LPNX010761294.1:164961-207156 GCA_001517045.1 Pseudotsuga menziesii | reverse complement strand
TATGGGGGGTTTGTGTTATTATTCTATTGTTATTCCCGACTGTCGCAAGATATCATTATCGCGTTCTATCGTTTGCTCGAGCTTGGTCGGACCCCTGTTGTCGATACCCGCGTCCAGGTGGCTCAACTGTGGAAGCTTGACCACCTTTCTTCCCATCGATTACGCAGCAGTTCCAGGTAGGCTTCTATTGCATTATCCCATTCCGTTTGGACGTTTGGTGATTTTTTCCCACGGTTAGGTTTTTGTTGCAGTCATTTTCCCTTGGTCCCGTCGTTCACTTGCATATATAATTGTGGATTTGTATCGTAACTGTTTGTGGGAGGGTGTTTGGCCCATAGGGTGTTTTAATACGCGGCCTTTCGTTATGCAACCCTATGCTTAGAGAATAGGGGGTTCGGTGCGGACGGCCGTTACGCTTCCTGCACCAATCCTCCCTGTGTGATGATGTTTTGATGGGGGACATTTTTTCGTGGCTTTCCTTTGATGCTTGGAATGGTTTCCCCTTTGCCCCCCCCCCCCCCCCCTTTTGTTTTTGTGCTACCCGCCTCGCTAAACCACAGTCGCGTTTTTCTGCACTATTCCACGCAAAATCGGTTCACGGCCGGTTTCGAACCCAAGCCGATGGAGGGGGATTTATCGCTGCATATAGTTATTGACCATAGTTTGCATTGATGACATTTCTTCCTGAAAACACGTCGTGAGAACTCACATAATTTCCACTGTCTTTCCCGCGCAGTGCGATGAGCATGGCACCCGCAGATAGCCCGAGTTTCCTTCATTTTTATGTAGATTTGCTCCCCACTCAATGTTATTGATAGAATTATTTTAGTAGCAGATAGCGGTGTTAGCTTGCACACCTTTTAATTCATTTAACTAATTATTGTCAGGGTAAACATAGTTAAAGTGAAATGTTGCACATGTTGTCTCAATGTTTGCAACGTAGTGAGGAATGTCTTAATGATGATAATTGCATGTATAACAGGAAGATTCAGAATTCAATATGTCAAAGTGACAGAAGAAGAAGGCCCTTGTGGTCGAAGAGGACCCTGAAGTAGAAGTTGTCACAAAAAATGAGTACATCTATGAAGACACCAAGTGCATATATGGTGTAGAACCTGAATACCAGTGGGGAGAGATATACAGGCTGATCATGCGCCAAGAGGTGCCTGATATGGGCTTGGAAGAAGAAGGAATTTATGCCAACATAGAGAGATCTTCACTGATGAATATTTCCACCAGAACAAGATCCAAGATTCACCATTAGAGCCGAAGCTGCACTGATTCAAGCTTCGGAAGATAATGTGGACAAAATTATGACAGACTTGGAGCAATACAAGAGGTCCTCTGCTCAACTGAAGGACACATTGAGAAAGGAGAGAGAGGAAAGCAATGAGCTGAAAAGGAAATATGAGGACATGAAAAAAGAGATAAGGTCTTCAAAGGATGAACTGTAGCTCCTCCAAGCAGAGAAACAAGCTAGGGAAAATACACAGGAGTGTCTAGAGAGAGTGCAGCAAGAGTATCAAGAGCTTAGGGTGGAGAAGGACCAGATCCTGGGAAAAATAGAAGACTTAGAGCTGCAAAAGACCACTTTGGAGGCAAGTCAGTAGCAAGCTCAAGAACAAGAAGTGAAGCTTCGAGAGCAGATATCTTCTCTAACAACCGCTTTAGAGGCAGCAAAAGAGTAGCAGGTCAATCTACAACCCTTCAAGGAGCATGTGCTGGCATAAAAGGCCAAGATGTTGCAGCTGCAAATCACCATAAAAGAAGAGAGATGTAAAGTTGTGCAAATAGACAACCGATTAGAGGAAATTTTGGAGACTTCCTCTTATTTTGTTGATAGATCTCAGGACATCTTGGAAGTCTTGACCGCAAGAATGGCAAGGATGGAAAATAATGAAGAAACTCCTGCAAAGCTGCCCGCGAAAGATCGACAGACCCTGAAGCAGGATTATGATTTAGTAGAGTTTTCTATAAACACAGCAGAAGATTTCAAAAATGCTTTGAGAAATACTAAAGGAGCATGCACAGAATTTTTTAGAAGGCTCCTGATTACATACAACCGGTGCCAAGTAGAGGCCGAGCAGAGGCTTGATGTTTTTCCAGACCACAATTAATTTGTGGAAATTTTGCAGAAGAGGTATCAAGAGGAAGAAGAAAAATTACAGCACATTAAGGCCCTCGAGCACCAGGTCTTAAGGAGTGAAGTAGATCATTCTGCCATCAGTGTGCAGCTTTTGGAGGACCAACTTTGTTTGAGTGCGGCCAGAATTGAGGCCATCAAGAACCAAGCTGCTAAGTTCGAGATAAAAATTCAATTCTTGGAACCTTGTGCATTTGAAGGCATTGCCTCTGAAGCTTTGGCGTGGAAGAAATTTTTGAATACCCAAGTGGGGCCCTCCTCATGAATGATCATTCACTTTTGTAATGTGTAGCGATCTTGTAAACATTTGAGGAAAGCAAAATTTTGGGAGGCGAAGAGTTGGGAAGCCCATGGGTCATTTGTGGGCAGCCCAACAGTCTCATCCTTTTGTAGAAATATAGGAAACTTAGAAGAACAAAGGGATTTTTTCTAGTTAGACATGAAAAGCGATATTGTAAAAAGAACTACTTTTTTTGCAATAAAGAATTATTGTTTTCCTGTTGGAGAAAGATTGGTGCGACTTTCAAATGTTATGCTATGGATTGCGGAAAGATGAACTATTTTGTTTTTCCAGCTTTTGTCCATAAACCGTGAGATCGTTCTAACTCCTAGAGCCTATGTTCTTGTTTGAATGTTTTCTGGTTCATTCTGTGGATTTACCACCATGGGTAATGTATGTTGTTCATAAACAATTGGCTATCTGATTGTCTAAATATCTCTAATTGTTCATGTGTTGTAGGAAGGAATATCAGCTATCTGTAATTTCTCTTTATAATGCATGCACAATACACATTACTCATAAATAAGTTACAATTTTTCTCCTTGGGGATAGATATATAGATAGATAGATAGTTAGTTATATTTTATTACTGCATATGTCATCGAGATGCTTGTGAGTTCTAAGACGAGAGGTAAGAACCTGCGCATCACTTTATGACTGCTCCTTGCATCCTTTATCACCCTGCATGGTTAATTAGTCATATGCATATCATACTTAAGTCACAAAATACAAAAATACACGGTGGATCGGGCCGTAACCGGTAAAACCTTTTGTTTTTTTTCTTGACCTATGGTAGCTGGACCGCAAACCGGACGGATTCCCTATACCAAAAAGTCACGGGCTAGTTGGGAACATTGACTGGGGATAATCCCTTGCTGTTGTTGCCTACAAATTTCCAGGCCTCAACACTCCCTTACCACGAAGAGAGGATTCATATTTATAAGGATAAAGGGATAGATTAGGTTGAATATTAAGGGGATAGTTCTAAGGGATCCTCCCATTAGGTTAGGGAACTGAATTCCAACCTTCCTAGTAGGTAGGGATAGCCTTGCATGTCACCAAGCTTTGAGAAATCTCTTGAAGCTTCCAATTTTCCCCTCTAAACACCCCTGGTGCACCTTGAATAAAGGATAAGGGCACCAGAGTAGGGATGGCGCATGTTTCAAGAGGGAGAAGTGTGCCATTGGCACACCCTGTCAAGTCTAGAATTGTGCCACCTAGGGTCGAGCGCTCTATCATAGAAGGTAAGTTGCTCCAACCTAGTTAAAGGAGGTAGAAATTCTAGGGACAAATTCATACTCAATGAACTTTAGCTAAGGGAACTTTAGGGATTTAGGCACAAAGTTAATACATGGCTCATGATGATGATATTTTGGTATAACAAGGGGCGATCAACTAGAGAATGAATTAATTTCACCCAGTCCGAGAAATTTTGAGACCCTACAAGACTACTTCTATAAGTTTAAATCTTTGGTTCTTCAATTGAAGCAATGTGGGATTGACATAAATATCAACAATTGATCTTGGACATTATTTCAAAATTGGGTCTAGACTATTCAATCTTTGTTTTGACCTCCCAAGCTACCAAAATCAAAACTTGAAACTGGAAGAAGCCTTCTTTGACATAATTTATGGAATCACTCACTCATGATCAAGACAAGATGGTTTTGATGGGTACCATAAATCCATCTAAAGATCATGCTTTGGATATTGGAGATTCAAAAATTCAAAAGGAAAGAAGAAGGCTAATCCCTATTGGCAGGGGTATTGGGTAAGCGAGTTGCGTAGCACCGCGGAGGCTGCACAAGCTCACACACCACCGTGAAGGACCACAACAATGTGATAGGCAGAAGAATAACCATTTTTGGAATTATTTATGCAATTTTGTACTAATTGACCACATTTTGTGGATATAGGTCACTAGTTTGTTAGAAGTTAGTTAGAAGTGGACCTTGGATGTAAAGGCTAAGCCTATATATAGAGTTATAGTTGCAATAGTAAGGGACAACTTTAGGGATAGCTTATATTTTGGGTATTGAGATCTTTTAGCATCTGCATCTATCATGAGTGGTTTTCTGCATCTGTTTGTGTCAACTGGTTTTCAGTCTCCTACTGTGGAGAAGTACTATATGAGGTGAATCTATTGCGTAGAAGTAATATGACATGACATATGTTTCCCTAAAGTGATCTTGTTTATTATTTATTTTCTGTGTTTATGCTCTGCAATGATAATGATAGATGTTTACTGTATCTTTTATATGAATGAATGTTACTATTGTGATGAATGAAGTAATGCGATCTACTAGTTATGCCAACAAATATGTGATGAATGATGCGATTTTGATAAAACTATCTTTGGAGTATCTGTTGATTATGAAGTTCAGTCGTTGATGCCATGCCCTCCCTCCTTACTGCCAGAAACTTGGTTTCGATAGCTCCCCCTCAATATCTCGGGTGAGACTTCATCTGCTCTGCGGGTGTTTCTAGGCAGGGTCAAACCTGTTTGGGTCGGTGCTCAAGGAGATCACGCTGGTTGGGCGTTGACAGAGTAGGAACCCCTATTGACAAGGATTTGTTGGTGGGTTGTTCCGGCAAATGGTTTCATTTCCATGACCTCATTGAAATTGATGAGAGGATATGTTGTGGCATCTAACAAAACCAGAGTTTGAATATTGGTTTGACCTAAAGCTGCGAGAGTTTGCTGAAATAGAGAATCAGAATCTGAAGTTGTTGACAACCAGGTAGCTGAACATATATATCTACGATGGTCCCTATGAATGGTTCTTTTGTGAATTTCTGATTATATTGTATGAATGGCTAGTGTAGTTCACTTATTAGAAGAATAACCATCAAGGAGGAGAGCCAACATCCTAGACCCCTCGACTGATCCAAGGGCTGCAAGAAATCGATAACAAAGCATTGTGAACTATCGAAGTATGGATGGATAGTATTCTAGAAGGATACATCATTGAGTTTGCGGTCGATACCAATAAAGAATACAATGAAGTAGAAAGATATTTCTTCAACGGGCCACAAGGTAGGTTCTTGCTATCTCTGCAATTATCTATTAAGATGTTTATCTGCGAGAAGGGTATTCTAAAATGCACCTTGAGTAGTGGAACTCTGGTGTGCGGAGGCCATGGACACTGCGACAAAAGGGGGGAGGAAAATGAAAAGATAAGGGGTATATGGGTATGAGTTTTAAGGAAATTGTGAGGGTCGACGAGGAAACAAGTGGTTGTACGAGTGGGGGAGCAAGGTTTCTACAAGAGAAGAGGTGGAGGATAGGGTAAGGTCCTACGGTGATCGAGACACAAGACCACGAAGAAAAACCACACAGGACGAAGGGAAATTATAGTGACGATGAGGATGATCAGACCTAGGTTATGCCTAGGATAACGAGCCTGCTTGAACCCTAGTAGTAACGTGTCCACACCTCCATGCACTACTCCACTAACAGTTAGAAAAGTGCATTCTACATCACCTTGTCTGACGTGCCAGCAAAAGTCTAGCAGTAGAACACCATTTGTAGGAAGAAGGCCTAGAATGGTGGGCGACAAGATAAAGTTACCAATATTCCATGGAAATGGGACTGATGACCCGGATCAGTACTGGTTCTTATGTGAAGTAGTTTGGACTTCCAAACAAAGTGTGGACAATGATATTAAGAGAATCCAATTGGAGACCACACTCAGGGGTCGTGCACTTGACTGGTACATGAGATTCATGTAGGTTCCTCAGGGGACCGTGGTGAAAACACTGAATGAGATATGAGAAGGACTATTCAAGGAATTTAAGAAACCTAAATCTAAGGTCCAATATATTAAAAAACTCAAGGAGATCAAGCAATTTCCAAATGAAACTATTTGGGATTTTGATCAACAGTTTAAGACGTTGATGGCTCGAAGCACTTTCAAAATGAGGTATGTTCAACATAAGGAGTGGTTCATTACTGCACTAGTTCCACACATTAGACATCTGTTATTGCAACAAAAGATCGCAATGTAGAATGAGGATCTGGATATGGAAATGAAGTTAGAAGCTTCACCTATTGGGGAGACTGCATTTGGCATGAACCAGATTCAGGTGTAGTTAGAAAATTCAGCACTCCAGCTGTAGGATATTAAGAAGGTAAAAGAAGACCATGATGACCTCTGGTGCACGCGGTGTCGTACGGATGGACACACCAAGGACACCTATTCGAATTTTTGAAACTATTTTCTCTCAGGAGTGTCAAATCCTTTGAGTTGCAGTGGTGTGCCATGGTGTCACGTATGTCAAGTATATAGGCATCGACACGGAAATGGTCGCTACATGCAGAATATGGTTATGAAGGCATAAAGTTTGTATTTCTCCTTTTATTTCTCAGTAGGGCATGAGGATAAAGAGTACCAAGCTTACAACATGCTTCAAGAGAGAACATATGATTCATATTTTGTGAAGGGTGAGGATTCCTGTGCGATCCAGCACTCACAGTCACAGATGGTATAACCGATAGTACAATATACACCACCTCCACAAATGCATTTTATTCCATCGTAGTCACAACCACAGTTCACACCGCAGCCGCAGTTCTTAGTGCAACCACAATTTGCACCACGACCACAGTATAATTAAGTGCCAATTGCTCATCCTCAACCGTGACACAAGCCGTGAAGAACCTCAACAAATCAATATCTTATTACATATATGAGTGTTACATATAAAGGATATCAAAACCGTTATCTACAGTTAGATAACGAGATTACTAATAACTAAAATATTATTTACAATGTAATCCCAAAGGATTACTCAACATTCCCCCCTTAATCCGAAGGGCATCTGACATGCCAAGCTACATTCTAAATTTTTCAAACTTTTCACGGCCCAACGCTTTAGTAAAGATATCTGCAATTTACTCTAAAGTAGGACAATGTGTCAGATGAAGGGTTTTGGCCTCAACATGATGTCAAATCAAGTGATATTTGGTGTTGATATGTTTGGTTCGATCATGGAATTTTGGATTCTTGGTCAATTGAATTGCAGAAGTGTTGTCAACAAAGAAAGGCATTGAAGTCATTTGTTTTTCCTGCAATTCTTCAAGTATTTTATGAAGCCAAATGATATCTTTTGTGGCTTGAGCTGCTGCAACATATTCATATTCACTTGTAGAATCAGCAGGAACAGATTGCTTTCGTGATCTCCATGTGATAGTTGCTTATCCAAGGTTCATCAAATAACCTGAAGTAGAGACCCCATGCTCTTTATCTCCATCAAAATATGAATCTGAGTAACCAATGAGATGAAAGTCTGAAACTTTTGAATATTTGATGCCATAAGATTGAGTGCCTTTTAAATATTTGAGCACTCACTTTGCTGCATTCCAATGACCTTCACAGGGTTGATGCATAAACCTGGAAAGTATTCCTACAGCAAAAGTTATGTCAGGACGAGTAGTAGTAAGATAAATTAAACTTCCAACAAGTTTCATGTACTTTGTTGGATCTTCAAATGTGCTACCTTCATTTGAAGTAAGATTTAGATTCTGCTACATTGGTGTAGAAATAGGATTACAATCCTGCATACCAAATTTGTTTAATAACTCTCCAACATATTTTTTCTGAGAAATGAAAATCTGCTTTGGTTTTTGATCTACTTCAATTCCTAAATAATAATGTAATAATCCCAAATATGTCATATCAAAAACCTTTTTCAACTCTCTTTTGATAGATACTATATAATCATCATTATTACCTGTGATAAGCAAATAATCCACATAGACAACTAGATATACAACCGATATTCCAACTTTCTTGACAAATAAAGTTATCTAGATTGAAGTGCTTATAATTCAATTTGAGAAGATGTTCAATTAAATTTTCATACCAAGCTCGGGGTGCTTGCTTTAAACCATATAAATATTTGACTAATTTTCATACCTTCTATTCTTGACCTTTGATAGCAAAGCCTTCAGGCTGATCCATATACACATATTCTTTTAATTATCCATTCAAAAATGTGGTTTTAACATCCATGTGATGTATCTTCCATCCTTTTTTTGCTGCTAATGAAAACAAAGTTCGAATGGTGCCCCATTTAGCTGTAGGAGCAAATGTTTCTGTGTAATCAACACCTTCTTTCTATGCATACCCTTTTGCTACAAGTCTCGCTTTGTGTTTTTCAAGTGACCCATCTTCTTTATATTTATTCTTATATATCCACTTGCATCCAATCGGTTTGGTTCCAATTGGAGGATTCACCAACCTCCAAGTTCGGTTTTTTATGAGAGCATCATACTCTCTTTGCATTGCATTTTTCCATACATCACTATTTACTGCTTCTTGAAAATATTCAGGTTCATCAAATGCATGAAAGTTTAATTCACAATCTAATGTTACAAAATCATCATACCTTTTCGGAAATGTCTTAGTTCGTATCGATCTATGAACTTCTTGTTGTTGTGGTGTTTGATTTGTTTCTTCTTTAAGAGCAGGCTCTGCATTATCCATGATTCTTAGTTTATCCATTCCATTAACAATATCATCAACTGTCTCATCTTCTATTTCATCAACCTGTGCATTAGAATCATCAACTTGTGCATTAGAAGGAGATTCCAAAACTTGACTTAGAACATGAATCCCCCCTTCAATATTTGGAAGTTCATTATCCATTTCATGATAGATTTTTTTAGAATGAAATCTATCAAGCTGAGCAAGTTGTTTATCAATAGTGAGTGCATATTTCTCAAACTCAAGAAATATAACATCTCTAGAAACAATAAACTTCTTGTTATTTTCATCATACAATCTATAAGCTTTAGAAGTATTAGAATATCCCAAAAAAATACACTTTCGACTTCTTGCTCCCAATTTATGTCTTTGTTTCTCAGAAATCAAAGCATAACATGTGGAACCAAAAATTATAAAATGCTTGAGAGCTGGAAGATGATCATGCCACATTTCATAAGGTGTTTTTTTTGTATTACAGCAGAAGGACATCTATTCTTAATGTAGACATCACAAAGAACTGCCTCTCCATTTTTTTTAAACATCATTGATCTTACCATATTCAAGAATGTCCTATTCATACGTTCTGCCACACCATTTTGTTTTGGATTATACGAAACAGTTGTTTGATGTTTAATACCATTCTCCTGTAAATATTTTTCAAATCTTGCGATGTATATTCACCACCGTTATCAGTTCGAAGGGTTCCAATATTGAGTTGAGCTTCATTTTTAATCCATAAGTGAAAATTTATGAATGTATCAAAAGCTTGATATTTTTCTCTTAATAAATAAACCCAACACATCCTCATAAAATCATCAATGAAAGTCATGATATATTTGTTACCATTTGGTGATGGAACAGGCATGGGCCCACATAAATTTAAGTGAACAAGACCAAGCTTTCTTGAAGCTCGAAACATAGAATCATTAAAAGGTTGTTTACTGTGCTTTCCTAAGATACAAGCATCACATGGGGAAAGTTGTCTTGGAATAGTAGGAAGCCCTTGATATCCTTTTTGTTTCATAATCCTGAGACTGTCATAATTGATATGACCAAATCTAGCATGCAACAATAAGCTGGAAGATAAATTACTATTGTGCTAAACCAAAATTGTAGAATTCTATGAATTGGATGATGTACCATTCAAATTTAAAAGTTTGTTATCTTCCACTCCATTCATTACAATCAAATTATCATAAGCTCTTCTAATTTCAATGATACCATCAAACATATGTATCGAGTGATTTTGTTGTCTAATTTTCACAAGAGATATTAGATTTCTCTTCAATTGTGGAACATAAAGGACGTCGAAAAGTATATAATCAGCAAGTCTTGATCATTTCAATATAATAGAACCAATTCTTGAAGGTTTTAACTGAGACTTATTTGCCAAATGTACTACCCCATCAATTTGATCACTAAAATTTTCAAAGATGTCTTTTCTAAATTTCATATGACATGTGGCTCCAATATCCAATAACCAAATGTCATTTGATGAAAATGAAGTACTGAAAGCTTCTTCAATTCCTAGCTTACAATGTGCAACAACATAATGTGTAGATTCAGGAGGGTTACCTTTATCATTTCTTTTATCTTGTACTTGCTCTTTCAAGTTAACAATTTTATCCCAAGTAGTTCTACAATAACTGGCAGTACGACCAGTTTTCCCACATCTATAACATTGTTTCTCTCCTTGATTAAATATTCCCCCCTTTTCTCTATACTGTCCCCTTTGTCCTCTACCTTGACCTCTGCTTCTATTTTCATCTTTTGCAAATTCTTCTTTTGATTTGTGTCCTTTCTGTGTAAGACACAAATTTTCTTCATTGGGTTTAGACTCCTTCCCAAATGCTTTCTCTCTTTCTGTAATTTTCTCAACAAGTATTTCAAAGGTCATAGCTTTCATTTAGCCACTAACTTGAAGTGATTCTAAATAATGAGTATATGTAGGATAAAGGGCTTTGATAAATGTAGTAAGTTGAATCTCAACTTTTACACCAGTTGCATCAATATCATGGAAAATGGCTCTAATTTCAAAAGCAAGTTTCATTGGATCATTATCTTTTAACTCTAAGTTAAATAACTTCATTAACAATTGTATGATTTCAAGATGAGAATGTGAATCATACAAATATTTTAGTTTCTTTAATGCTTCCCAAGCACTTTAGGCTAGAAATTAAATGTCTACTTACTTCTTCAGTTACAGAGGCAATAATTAAGGCATAAGCATTCTTATCCTTGCTTTTCCATAATGCTAACTCTTTGGCATTAGTAGGTGGTATTGGTGCACTTTTATCCACTTCATTTATTGCTTCTCCATCTTTCTTATCTTCTAAATTCTCATTTTCACAAATTCCATCCCACATATCATTAAAAAGAAGGGTATTTTTAACTTTATGAAACCATTCCTGATAAAAAAAAATCCAAATAAAATAACTCCAACAATTGAAATTTACTGTGTAGTAAATTTTTGTGTACAAAATACAGTCTGATATATTCTTTTCCTTTTAGCCAATGTTCTTTAAAATCTTTTTATCTTCTAAAAAGATTTCCTGAAAGGTTTAATATTTCAATTTAAAAAACCTTGCACTCAAATATAAATGGTTGTTTAAAAACTTTTACTTTCTGAAAAGAACTCCCCAAAGATTTGATAATTAATTTAAAGAAACCATTGCATGAAAATATAAATGGTGGCTCTCTTCATTTTTTTTCTTTAAAAAAAAAAAAGAAAATAATTCTTCAAAACAATTACCGAAACAATTTACGTGCAGTTTCCTCTTAATGTGCAGTCTTTGTCTTTCTTCCACAATATTTACTAAGAAACTCTCCTTTCTTCCTTTCTTGGTGATAGCTCCTTTGCTAGATCCTCCTTCATGGGCTCCTTCTTTCTCACCAATGCTTCACTACCTTGCTTTGATACCACTGACATAGGCCGTGAAGAACCTCATCAAATCAATATCTTATTACGTAGATGAGTGTTACATATGAAGGATGTCAAAATCATTATCTACTATTAGATAACGAGATTACTAATAACTAAAATATTATTTACAATGTAATCCCGAAGTATTTATCAAAAAACCGTAGGATGTTTAAGAAGTGCACTACATTTAGCAGCAACCGAATCCCTCGCAGCAGCTATCCTAACCACAATATCATCAAACCAGAGGATTTCAAGGAGGATTTAGGGGATGAGGAGGAGGACGAGGTTGAGAATCCATCTAGTGTTATACCTGTGGGATATTTGGCCCCTATCAGAGGGAGTGTCCCCATGCACAGTGTACATATTGCGTAACATGCAAGCATAATGTCAAAAATTTCCCTCAGTTGATTGCAAAGTGGCAGGCCAAAAACATCCCTTAGTTGCAGAGCTAGTTCCAAAACCAAAACCAAGTGCAGAACCAACAGCCATTGCAGAATCAACCTCAGATCCCACTGCATACTCAGAATCAACCGATGAACTCACCGTCAATTCAGAATCCACCCCTGAACCAAGCTCAGAACCAGACTCAAGGACCCACGATTGCGACAATTCTAGAAGAACCCAGAACCCAGGCTGTTAATGTTGTTGTTTTCACTCATGCAGGTGCGACGACCAAAGAAGATGGACCCCATCGACAAGTTCTTCTTGCAGGGAAGAAAAAGTCAGCATTTTATATTGCGACAGAGAAGGAGATGCTCTTTTACGGCAAGCATGCAATCGGGAGGAATCTGGGTAAGTTGCCTGTTGTTGAAATGTCATTTGATTTTGATCCTTTTGTAGAAGCAGGACCATCGTGACAGCATGGTACCTTGCAATAGTTCTTTGAGAGATATCTGTTGTTAGCTGGAGATCCCAAGGCTCTTGGTAAGATTGAGAAGTTGTTTTTCCAATAGAATTAGACACTGAAGGATTCCGTAGTAAATTCCCTCCAGAAGAGAAAGACAGGTAAATAAATGAGAATGAACATCTAGATAGGGGACTACAAAGTCGATTCTGTTATTCTGGATCTAGGGTCGAATGTGAATATTTTGACCAAGAAGACTTGGCAGTTGATGGGAAAGCCAACATTTGGGTGGTCCCCTGTGCAACTGCGACTAGCAAATCAGGCCAAGGTCCAGCCTATTGGTTGTGTCTTGAACCCGGTCATCGATGTCAAAGGTATGAAGACATATGCCGATTTCGACGTCATTGAAGTAGTTAATGGTGGAGGCTCTTATCCTACGCTAATGGGGATTGGATGGGCCAATGATAGCATGGTAGTTATCAATTTCAAGAAGCGGGTTATGACATTAGAAAACAAAGATATGAAAGTCATTGCTCCCATGGACCCTCAGGAAGGACGCCGATATATTGAACCTATCAAGGATGAGGTTGGTAGTGGCTGGGATCATGCCTACAATATCTCTAAGGACTATATCCACCCTACTGTCGATGGTGAACTTGGATGGTGCAGTGCTAGCTCTGTTTCCTCTGCTTCAAATGATTCTTTAGAAAATTGGCAAAATCAGCTTCATGATGTGTCTTTTAGAAAGTGTGGACTGATCATGCAATCTCTACACTATGTTACAACTGAGATCGTCGAGTTGTCGATCTATGAGGGGCTACCAGAGTTGTCCAAATTCCTCCAAGAATTTGAAGAGAAAGTGTTTGAACTGCAGAGTCTCTTGGAACTGGAGGAAGCATTGAAGGCTACCCCAACACACTGGTGGGTGGCTCACAAATAGGCAATCCATGAATGGGCATAGTGTCAACGATTGATGATGGTGCGCTTGGGTGATTCAAAGACCTATCCTGCTGGGAAATATGATGGGAAGAATAACCATATGGGTCATTTAATGGAATTTTAGGATTTGTGGGCATCGCGACCCAAGGATGAGTGGGTCCATGCTTTTGTTCATACTTTGGATGAAATGCCTAGATCCTAGTATCTAGCGGTAGAGCTACGTAGAACCATAACTACCTGGGAGGATCTATTGATTTTCTTTGCGCAGAATTTTAATTTCCAGGATGCTAACCTTGAGGTCCACAATGCACTCCAACTCATCCTCGATGTAGTATTGAAGGTTGTGCCACCCGCATACGGTGCATATCCGCATGCACGGTGTCATACGCAATCCCTGATGGTGTGCTACAATATATCAAGTGAACCTGAAGATGATGATGACATGAGGAATGTCAATATTCTGGATTCAGAATGCAGTCGCAATGTTGCAACACTAAACATATAAACTGATCCCATGAATTAGCTGCTGAAGATCCGAAAAGTTAACATTGGGACAGAAGAAAAACCCGAAGTTTGCTAATATTGGGGACTATTGGGATGATAAGACAATGGTACAAATCATAGATCTGCTACATGAGTTCCAGGATCTATTTTCGACACGGTTCTTAGAAATGAAAGGGATATTAGGGGATCTAGGGGAGATGAAAATACCATTGAAACCATATGTGAAACCTGTGCGACAGAGGCCATATCGACTGAACCGTGATACAAAGAATGTGTCAAAGCTAAG
The DNA here is from genome assembly GCA_001517045.1 of Pseudotsuga menziesii. Lineage (NCBI taxonomy): Eukaryota > Viridiplantae > Streptophyta > Pinopsida > Pinales > Pinaceae > Pseudotsuga > Pseudotsuga menziesii. The sequence goes on along the minus strand of LPNX010761294.1, from coordinate 192,749 downwards.
CTTGAACAGATGTTGGACACTGGAATAATTGAGCCCATTGAACAGTCATAATGGATAAGCCCTGTGGTGGTTCAAGACAAAAATACTGGAGAAGTTCACATTTGTGTTGACCTGAGGAATCTTGAACGATTCCTACCTGTATGATCTGTTCCGAACTCCCTTTACAGATGACGTCCTTGAAGGGGTAGGAAGTTAGGAGATGTACTCATTCACGAATGGTTTTTTTGGGTATCACCAGATCCGAATCGCAAAGGAATATCGGCATAAGACCACATTCGTCACTGAATGGGGTTGTTTCCAATATATAGCCATGCCGTTTGGATTGAAGAATGCACCAACAATATTTTCTCGGGTGGTTTTCACTGTGTTCAAAGATTTTATTCATAAGTTCTTGCAGCTTTACATGGATGATTGGACAGTGTATGGTTCGGTTAGGGATCATTTAGCAAACCTGGGATTGATATTGGAAAGGTGTCAATAGCATCAAATTGCATTGAATTCAAAGAAGTGCATTTTTTGTGCGCCATTCGGAATATGTTAGGACACATTGTGTGCAAGAAAGGGTTGTTGGTCGAACCTATGAAGATTACACTTATCCTTAGTCTACCATAATTGACTAATGTGAAGATGCTTCGGGGAAGCACTGGGACACACGGGGTACTGTCGCAAATTCATCAAAGGATACGCTGGGATTACCGCCCCTATGGAGAAGCTGCTAAAGAAGGATTCTGCATTTGAGTGGAATCACGAGTTCCAGGGGAGTTTTGACACACTGAAGGCCAAGATGGCATCGATTCCCATCGTGGTATTCCTTGATTGGAACAAGGAGTTCCACGTCCATGTCAATGCCTCTTTTGTTGTGCTAGGGGTAGTACTTGTGTAGCCAGGCGAGGGCGACTTGGATCATCCAATTGCATTTGCAAGTAGGAAGCTGTCTTTTGTAGAAAGAAATTATACAACCACTGAGAGAGAGGGATTGGCCATGGTTTATGCGCTGCAAACATTTAGGAACTATTTGTTGGGAGCTCACTTCAAAATGTTCATGGACCATTTTTATTTGCAATACCTGGTTAATAAGCTTGTGTTGGGAGGAAAGATCTGTTGATGGCTACTAATTTTTAAGGATTTTGACTTTGAGATAATTGTGAAGCTAGGACGGTTGAATGCTGGCCCCGATCATCTATCTTGCATTGAGATAGGAGAATTTCCTACCAATATTGATGATGGATTGTCTGATGTGCAGTTGTAATGGGTAGAGATCGCAGATGACCATTATGCTCCAATCATTTAGTTCTTGGCATCTGGAGTTGCTCTAGAGGACCTATCGACTAATCAAAAGAAGCAGTTGGTAGTGAAAGCTTTGGATTTCCAGCTGATTGCAGGGCAATCATACAAACTTGGACTAGATGAAATCTTGCGATGGTGCATCTTACCACATGAGCAAGGACCTATTATAGTAGAACATGCAGGAATCATGGGAGGCCACTATGGAGGTAGGGATACTATGCGTAAGGTGTTTTACGTTGGGTTATGGTGGACTACCTTCCATAATGATGCGGCATATTATGCACGAAGCTGTGATGTCTGTCAACGCGTCGGCAAACCATCACAGCGGGGTGAGATGCTGCTTGTGCCACATGTAACTATACAACCTTTCGATAAATGGCCATGGACTTTATGGGTCCAATTAATCCATAGGAAAGAGGACTGGTGCACGATACATCATTACAACAATCAATTATCTGACAAGGTGGGAGGAGGCCACGCCAGTCGTGGATTGCACTAATGCGATAGCAACCAAGTTCATATTCGATAATATTGTGACAAGGTTTGGATGTCCCGAGATATTGATGAGTGACTAGGGAAGTCACTTTATCAATCGAACCGTGAGAGCACTAACCGAGGAGTTGTAGGTGCAGCATCAGAAAAGCACACCCTACCATCCACAAGCAAATGGAACTGTCGAGGCATTCAACAAAATATTAGAAAATGCACTTACAAAGGTATGCAACACTAATTTTGATGATTGGGATTTGAAAATTCCAATAGTACTATGGGCATATCGCACCACTTGTAAAAACTTGACGGGACAGACACCATTCAAATTGGTATATGGGAAAGAGGCATTCATGCCTATGGAATAAATTGTTCCTAGTATATGGATTGTTGCTGTGACAGGCATGGATGATGCAGAAGAATTAGAGGAGCGCATCACATAGTTGGTCCAGCTATAAGAGGACCGCTTTATCACAGGCTTCCACCGGCGTGTTGAGAAGGATCAATAGAAGGCATGGCATGATCTCCAAATTAAGAACAAGAAGTTTACACAAGGATATTTGGTGTTGTTATATGACAGTAAGTTCATGAAGCATCCAGGTAAGTTATAGATGCACTGGTTAGGTCTGTATCGTTATCATTCAATTACTTCTAGGGTTGCAGTTTAATTACAACAATTAGATGGTGCAGTGCTGCCAAAACTTGTGAATGACAGCTGCTTGAATCCCTATAGAATGGGGCCTGAGCCACGCAATGTTTGAGGCACTGTGCAAGTAAAAAAAAGAAAAAAAAAATAGCTTAGGTAGATTGCAGTGAGGCGAGCACAGAGGAAGAAGCTGCGCAAGGATAACACTTAGTATTGTTGCGAGGGATACCATCAGTGATAGCTGCAAGACTATGAGGTGGTCAAATCAATAATAAATACAGACAGTTAATATAGTTAGCTAGTGGCACTTGATGAAGCGATGCGCATTTATGACTGATTCGACCATTAGTAAGATGGGATTTTCGATGGATTTGGAGTTATTAATGCCAGATTTGGTCATGATGGACATGGTAGATTTGGAAATGATGAGCGAGATCGGGAAATTAGTTATAAGAACATGTGGGATGTGGGTGCAAGGTATTGTTCAGTTGAGTTGAGTGAAGCATTGAGCTCAGCGCAGGAGTAGAATTGAGTGTGATAGGAAAGGAGTGAAATTTCGGTTGCATTGTGAAAATTGCAGAGTGCGACATGCTACGCACTCCCGACATAGTTGATATTTTGATAAATAAGGAATCCTCCATCCGACCCACGCTGCTTGAAGAGGAAGTCATGAGCATGCCAATCGGGTCCTCTTTGATCGCTAGAGTGAAGCAGAAGGCCCAAAATCCTAGTTCCACACCACCGTAGAAGATATACACACACATGACTTCTAGGGTGCAAGGGGAAGACACAACACATACCGAACCATCAAGATCAGAAGATCTTAAGTCTGTGGCACCCAGGGGCATCTCTATCAATGATATCCCTATATATGTTTCTCCAACGCGGCCGAGGGCGAAGCCAAGGAAGCTCACCAAGAAGCAGAGGTATTCGTCGAAGTTGTCACTACTACCAAAAGGGATGAATTTCCTGATGGACATCATACCGTCCTTGGTCAAGATGAAGTATGAAGACCATGATTTTCTACTACTAAAGGATGTAGCAAATGAGCCTCACCAGTCACTTCCTACAGTACCGGGTGCACCTATTCTACGGATTCCTCATCCATGGGTGCATGGCTTGGATAGGTCTAGGTTTTTGGGGCTCATTAACATGCCTCATTTTGGGAGATTGAATGAAGCAAATGCATGGGTCAAACAACTGTTGGAATTCTTTCATGGTGGGATGCTCTAGTTGGATGACCTTATTCCAGTCATGGTTGACCTAATTGCTAACATTACGGGGTTACCAAAGGCCGACGAAGATCCGACGCAGTATTTCAGAGGCTGGGATAATGACAAAAATCTAGCCAATAGTTGAAGGAGAGATTTGGATTGTAGCACGATGGCCATGCCTATCCCATCGAAAGTATTTCTGAGTGATCAATATGTATTGGGGCATGCATTTTGGCTAGCAAGATCATCAGGAAGAATAGTCCTGTCCAATGCAATTCAGGTGTGGATGCGTGCGTGCAAAAATGTGCTGAAGGGGTGAAAATGAACTGGGCCCTATTTTTGTTAAACCATTTGTTAGAAGATGCTTTCGTCGCTTAGGATGGGGAGCGCAGTTTTTCATATAGTTGGTTGTTATTTCTCATTTCCTTAGTCGCATGGATGGAGCTAGAGGACTACCATCCATTGTCAGTTGCTGTGGAAAAGGTGTGTGTGCACATATCAAAACTTATGGTGGGTTGCAGAAACTAGTCGAAAACAGGACTGTGCTATCCATTTTTGTGTCTATTGGGAAGTGCTACAGGCCGCGGCCATCAAGGTTCCCCGCTTATACAATGCCTCTGCATCCAAATATGAGAGGATCATTTAGTTTTCTATTAGGCTTCATTCCATTTATATCCATGCATGAAGGGATCCTAACAAACAATGGCTTCCTATGGCCTAGAAAATGACAGATGCAGAATTGGAGGCTATTGTTCAAGATTGGCCAGCGGACTGGCACAAACCTATGAGAACATAGGAGATCTCTACAGGGCCTCCAGTAGATGCCCCTGATGAGCCAGTCGAAGGAGGGTAAGATCTCCATGACTCTAAAGGATATTCATCGACAAAATCTGATCCAAAATCCCGGCGCATGTTGGAGGTGTTACGAACTAAAAGATGCATGGAATTCGATGCATGCAACAACTTCCACTAGATGATGGAGAATCAACTGCAATGGCTCATCAAGGATGTCACCTATGCATTTGATGATGCGATACAAGCTATGCATGTGTCTATTCAAGAAGGGTTCATCGTAGTAAGAGTTAATCTAGATTCTATTTTTGTTGTTGTTTCAAAAGCGACACCAGAGAAGGCTGTGATGCAGGATTTACTGACGATTAGCACCAAGCCATGGCCTAGGAACTTTCAAATTCCCCCGACTACAATCGATGTGGGAAGTATAGAATTGAACTCATTGCTACAGCCATTGCCGAGCATTATTGTCAATCTCAACACGTTACCTATCTAAGTTTTAGTGTAGTTGCAGTAGGGTGTCGGCCATGAGTTGACTGACAGGAAGAAGGAGCTTAGTAATAGGTACATGTATTCACAGGATGCTGCTATGGAGTTACAGGAGGAAGCTGAAGAGCTATGAAATATCAAAGAGTAGTTTGCAGAAGAAAAGTGGCAAGATATTTCTACATTCAAGCAAACGCGGGAGGAGATGCAATGGAAAGCCATTGATGAAATAACCAAGTTAAATAAGGAGTAAGACCGCCTCATCATCGAGAAAGTGTAGCTTTGTGCTAGTTGCAGTGAGGTTGAGAAAGCTCTTAATGAGGCTTGTCAACACATCTATGAAATCATGGTGGAACTCACTGTCATCTCCAAAGCCAAGCGACTTGGGGAGGTGATTTCCCAGCTCCAGTTAACTAAAAATCTATTGAATTATCTTGTTTACCCCGACACATTGCCTGAACAGATTTCCAAACATAAGAATACGATCGAGGGGTTCACATCCCATTTTGACGCTATGGAGTAGGAGGTGAACATGATCACTGAAAAAATGACATAGTTCTGGCAAAGTGTTGTTCAGGATGACCAACTGGAACAGTTGGCCAAGCAAATGCGGGAAGCTGAAGATCAGTTGACAATGCTGAAGACGTTTCTACAAAAAATGCCTCTCATGGTTTTGATTACGCACTCTTAAGAGTTTAAGGACCTACAGTAGTGAGCCACTCAAGACCAAGAATGCCAACGCAAGCACAGCACCCAGCTGGATGAATTCCAGGACCTTGGCAGGCAATTGGCCATGAAAGCAGTCACTGCGCTACAAGTGGTACAAGAAGGTAGGAAGATGGTGGATGGCAAGGCCAGGGTGGAGCACCCACTAAAGCAGGACCTTCTAAATTTTTGGGACACAATTGAATGAGTTCATCTCCATATTCGAGAGATCTCGCAGTAGTTTGAGGACTTCAAGACCAAGACGATGGAGTACACCCTGTCTACCTGACGTGGCTCGAGGACGAGCCACAAGACTGTGCTGGGGGCCTGTTGGTAGGGGTATTAGGTAAGTGTGTTGCACAGCACCACGAAGGCTACACAAACTCACACTCCATTGCAAAGGACCACAATAGCGTGATAGGCAGATGAATAACCGTTTTTGGAATTCTTTATGCAATTTTGTACTGATTAACCACATTTTGTGGATATAGGTCATTATTTTGTTAGAATTTAGTTAGAAGTGGACCTTGGATGTAAAGGCACAAGCCTAAATATAGATTTAGAGTTGCAATAGTAAGGGACAGCTTTGGGGATAACTTATATTTTGGGTATTGAGATATTTTAGCATCTGCATATAACGTGAGCGGTTTTTTGGCTCTGTTTGTGTCAACCAATTTGCAGTCTCCTGCTGTGGAGAAGTACTGTATGAGGTGAATCTATTGCACAGAAGTAATATGACATGATGGATGTTTCCCTAAAGTGATCTTGTTTCTTATTTATTTCCTGTCTTTATGCTCTGTAATGAAAATGATGGATTTTTACTGTATCTGTTATATGAATGAATGTTACTGCCATGATGAATGAAGTAATACCATCTGCTAGCAATCTATGAGTTATGCCAATAGATCTGTGATGAATGATGCGATTATGATAAAAATGTCTTTGGAGTGTCTCTTGATTATGAAGTTCAGTCATTGATGCCATGTCCTCCCTTCTTACTACCAGAAACTTAGTTCTAACATCTCTCCCTCGGCATCTCGGGTGAGACTCCATCCACTCTACGGGTGTTGTCAGGTGAGGTCAAACCTGTCTGGGATGATTCTCAGGGAGATTGCACTGGTTGGGCATTGACATAGTAGGAACTCCTGTCTGCGAGGATTTGTTGGTGGGTCACGCAAAAAATCCCAAAAGAAAGAAGATGAGAAGAAAGAAAAACAAAATCCACGAGAGGAGTCCTTAAGATCCAAGAAGAATCCATAGAAAAATAAGGAGAAAAGAAAGTGTGCATATTGTAATCAAAGTATTACATCTGGGGAGTTCTTGTATGAAGAATACCATTACCATGATGGATCAACTTATTGAGAAGAAAATCATCCCTCTTCCAGATGGCACAAGGATGAAGGAAGGAGGTTCAAATTCTAAAGACAAGGAGAGAGATTTCATGCTTTGATAGCTAACACATTATAATATTCCTCTTTCATGATTAATTATGGGGAATCCAGGCAGTGTCCATAAGGGATTCTTTTTCCTCTCTTGATTCTTCCGATGGTCCAACAATTATGTTGGTTGATGAATCTGAAACTGCATCCAAAGGGAAGGGTAGAATATATCTTGATCATGGTTCTTTCACTAATGTTTGGTTTGTTCTAGGGATTGCTTCCAATATCTTGATAGTCTATTATATGACTCATATTGGGCCTCTTAAGAAGGTCATCTTTACTCCCAATTATGTGGAAAATTATGAAATTTCTGAAGGTAGAGCTGTTTCCATAGGTATTGTTGATCATAGCTCAAAAGTCTACAATTTTTCTCACCCTGGTGCAATTCTAAAGGATGCAACGAATATCCTCCTCTTATGTCTTACTAAGGATATTTAAGGCATAACTTCTGAGCTACTTAATGAATATCTCTTCTTCTTGGAAAACAAAATATGTTGAGGTTTTCTTAAATAAGATTTGGGTTTGCAATGCTCTCTTCTTGGTTCATGACATCTTGTCTCCAGACTGTTTCTTGGGGTTGATATCCGATTTTCTTGTAATTTTTTCAAACATTGCATGATCTATATTTGGGTATGAATGATTCACTTATCGTATTTTATACATGTTCTCACATATATCTTCAAAATAAGTACTGTGTTCTCCAAATCCAAGGGTTCAATGTTTATTTTAGGTGTTTTTTCCATGTATATTCCTACTCTCGGACCTAACTCAACAAACTCTGCTTCATGGATAAAAGGTATTTATCCTTCTTCTCAATCCATCACTGATCTCTATATTTGAAATCTATGTTAGAAAAATAGGATCATAGAGAAATAATAATAAACTACATGAAAATATGAAAACATAATCACATTACAAGAGAGACACCAATATAACGTGGTTCATCCAAGATGGGCTACGTCCACACAGAAATTGCCAATACTTTTATTATTATATCATTTAGAAAAATTAAGGGATACAACATGCAACAAACCCATTTCTCTTCCTATTCACTCTCTCACAAAATCTCTCACACAATCACAGAGATCATTTTTCACAATGTTAGAATACAATACATAGTCGTATTACAATGCTTTCCTTTTATAGGGGAATATTACCATGGGAAAATACCATGGTTCACCCAATACCATGGTCCTGTAAACTGTTGGCCAAAAAACATCCCAATAAATTTTCTTACGAGGGATTCACCCTCGCACACCCCTACTGAGATGAATGTACAATAAAACTGGAGTACAAACACAACTAAATAATATCATCTTTGAATAAGGAAGATTAGCCTCCACAACCAACAAACACAAGCCTGATGTGTCTCATTTCAGAATTTTTTGCTCAAAGGCATGGACTAGAATACCTCCTGAGAAGAGAAGGAATTTGCATCACCAAAGCCAACCATGCAATTTTTTGGCTATCTAGAAGACTCCAAGGGTTACAAGTTGTTCAATCTAACCACTCAAAAATATTTCAATGAAATAAGTGTTAAATTTGAAGAAGAACCCTTGCAAGCAACTAGAATTGGAGAATCCTCTCAATCACCACCTATTGGAGTAAGTGAAGCTTCTCATGAACTTTCTTATTCTATTTTTGTTGATGGTGAATACCACATGATTATAGATCCAAGTTCACATAAAAGGCATAAATGGGATGCAAAAACAATTCAAGCAGCTACAAAACTTGTGGGTGATCCTCAAGATCTTAGGAGGACTAGATCTCAGTTTGAGAATGTTCCTTCTATTAAATATCCATAGCTCCACAGTGTTGGATGTGATTTTATGGGGTTTGTGAAAATATTGGAAAGTGCATCTCATTTATGTTGTCATGAAAACAATGCTTTGTTTGATGTAATGATTATTTGTTGGTTAGTGTCTTCCATCCCTCCTCGCTGAAGGTTATTCTTTGCTGAGGTTCGAGAGATCTTCTTGCTGTGGATGTCAGTTTTCTTATCTAGTTAGGAAGCATGTGTTGCTCCTTTGAGCTATTAAATGTGCAATTTTGGTACAACCGTATCTGATGTACTATGTCATCCCATGTCCGGGTTAAGCCAATCTGTATCCAGGTCTAGGGAGGAAGATGTTCTATATTCAAATAATTAAATGTATAAATGTATACTGATTAATGGATGGTAGATTACAATGGATATGTCTTCCTTAAATATGGTTTGTCCATTACATATTGAAGAGGCACTTATTTTCATAAACTATTTTTAATATTATTAATTACTCTTAGTACTAGTTACCTATTTATTACTATTTTATTGTTGTAACATTGCATTCCCCTTAGGAAAGCTTTGTCCTCAAAGCTTAGATTATTGTTGTCATCGTTTCATTCTTGTTTTGTGTTTAAACAACGTCATTAATTCATTTATGTCTTTTGTTTTAGAACTTGTATTAGGTATGTTCTTGGTTTAAACGCAATAGTTTATCAATTCCCCTTGACTTGTAACTTGAAATTGTATTGCATTCCATTTATTGTTGTGCCATTTTCCATGTACATGAATATGAGGAATATTTTCTGGTTTACCATATCAAGCTTTGTTTTAGAAATCGCTTTTCCCATGATACTTAGGATGCTATCATGAAATGTTTCCCTTTTATTATCCTTATGAGTTATTTTGAGAAGTGACGTCTCTCAAGGCTTCTCACACTCGAAGTCTCCAGATAGCGTTACATTTAGGTTTCTCTAGGGTGGTAGAACAGTTAAGGTAGAAGATGAATCTACGATATTTGATTTCTTTGACTTGAACTCCTTTGCATACTGTCGGATCCATATTTTGTCATTGTATGGATCATCTTTATTGTCAACGACATTGGCTTGACTCTCATTATGATCATGGTCAATCTCATTGTTATTTTTATCAAATATATTATTGATATTTTGGTCATCTCTAAGATATTTTGTCTCCTTATCTTGTTTATTGTCTTGATCAACTTTGTTGCTCTCATTTTTGTTGACATACTGGTCCAACATATTTGAGTTGCTGATATGGTTTGTACTAGACCTTAGTTTTTGTAACATTTCTATCATTGTATTCTAGTTCTGAGTCATGTTGCTCAAGTCCTATGCCATGGTTCTTATGTTATGTGTCATTACACTTGTCTTGTCATCTAACTCTTTTTGTTTCTGGTTCATGATATCTATTTGGTCATCAAGTTTTCTTTCTAGTACTATAACAACTTCTTCTTTGAGTTCTTTCTTAAGTGGTCGGAGGTGTGTATTTGGAAGTTATTTTTGGATTTTAATGGGTAATATATATATTAATATTATTATGATATCATATATATTTTTATTTTATTTATAAAATTTAATAATAAAATTTTAATAAAAACATTTTTTTTAATAAAATTAATTATTTCAAATTAGTTATTATGTAATAATAATAATTTTATTAAAATATTTTTCGTATTAAGGTTTTTTTTTGTAGGGCTACGTGGAGGAGTGGTCATGAAGGGAAGGAAGGTGTGAGCAAGAGGAACATTGCATGGAGAGAATGGAGCTGAGCGTAGAAGCTGGCTGGAGGGTGGGGACGAGATTGTTGTGGCTAGAGGAAAATTAGGATGGAGCATTAACATAGGATTATGTGGAGCCGAAGGGAGTTCGTAGTGCCAAGAATGAAGAGTTGGGGTTGATGGAGCACACGGGAAGTGGTAGGGGTGGGCAGGAATGCATCTCACAATAAAATGGTGTGTTTGCAGGAGAGAAATGGATGGGGTGTGAGGATGAAGCAGCGTGTGTAAAGGAGCATAGAGGGAGAAACAAACGAGATGTGAAGCACTGGTAGGAGGATGACGTGGCATGTGAGTTGGGGAGAGAAGAATCAATGTGGATGTGGAATTTCACGGGAGTTGGAAGGAGGTAGCGAGTAGGAGGAGGGAGAGGCAGTAGAGATGAAGGACAATGATGGTGATGGAGGAAACGAAGAGGAGGAAGGAAAACATAAACAATAATGTGGGAATGAGAGAGGGAGCATAACATGAATCCGAGCTCAAGACAAAGGAGTGAATACGCTCTGATACCACTTGGTACAACCATACCCAGTGTAATATGACAACTCATATTCGGGTTAAATGAACCTATATCCAGGTCTATGGAGGAAGATGTTCCATATTCAAATAATTAAATGTATAAATGTATAATGAATAATGGATATTAGATTACAATGGATATGGTTTCCTTAATAATGACTTGGACATCACATATTGAAGAGACACTTCTTTTCATAAACTATATTTAATATTATTAATTACTCTTAGTACTAGTTACCTATTTATTACTATTTTATTGTTGTAGCAAATTTGAGGTCTTGTTTTGAAGTTTATAAGTGAGGGTTGAGACAAGATCTGTAACTGCCAATTCTGTACATTCCTATATATAAACTATATTAATAAAAACTAGCATGATGACAGTCATTTCAAAAATGTAGCTAGAAATATAAATGTAACAATACAGTATTAATAAGATAGAACATGCCACCACTGATGGGAAAACAAAACTAAATTTTTCGTTCGTCCCAACCAAACTCCTAGAGAAGCGAAGTTACTTTCTCTAAAACCCTCAGGCCTGTTTGTTGAACCACAAAGAAAAATATTGATCAATGGTCACTCTCTCTCTTTATAAGCTAGATCATTTCTCCTCCATCACAAGCCTCCTTATTATTTGATGGGATCAATACTTATAGTATTTTTACTAGGACTTTGGTCATTTATTAGCTACCTGCTCATTATTGATCCACAATGAATCTCAACATGATTTTAGGGAATATTCCTCCTACATCACTTGAGATTTCATTCAATAGTTTGTCATTTGTCATTTCCTCCTTGTGGGTCAAAAAACACTCTTTAACAGCTACTTCAATTTTGATTTCTCTCTATTTCCAATTATTTAAATAATAATAATCCATTTACATTTATTTTGACCTCACTTGGTCAAAATATCAAAAAATAATAATTTAAACTCTTTAACAATTAATAAATATTTGGTGTGTTACATACAACTCCCCTTTAAAATTAACACCATCCCTAGTGTTACCTTTTAAAATTGTTCTAATTCATTTTGAAACAAAATTGGATATGCTTCTCACATATTACTTTCCAATTCCCAAGGGGACTCTTCTAGGATAAGGTGCTTCCATTGCATCTTGACTTGTCTGATGGTACTATTAACCCAAAAATTCCCCACTTATCTCTCACTGGCCTAAACCACCCAAGGACACCATCTCATGACCCTCATATCCCTCCATTAGACCCCCATGCCCTCAAACTAGCCTAAGGATAAAGAAAAGGGCTTAAAAACCCCCAAAATAGCCTCCTAGGAGATAAAGCCCTCAAAAAGGGGCTAAAGTTAGGGTGGAAGGGGCTAAAAGCCAAAAAAAGGGGCTAAAGCCCTGACCAAGGGCTTAAAACCCTAAAACCCCTTGGAAAAGCTATAAAAGGAGGGTTGGGGGTCACTCTAAAAACACTTCTCCCTTGCATACTATTATGCTGCCCGTGGATGCCTTGAGACACATTTGCCTCTCAAGCCACCCACACTCCCTCCTCCATTACCATTGAGCCATTGCTCCCCATCCAAGAGAGAGAAGTGCTTCCACAAGCTAGGGCATGGTGGCCCATTTCCACTAGAGAAGGTATAGCTTGTCTTTCATGTCTTTTTTATTTGTTTCTTAGTTGTATTTGCTTTCTAACCCTTGTTTCCATTTGCAGGTTTTTTGCTCAACATTGTTTTGTAGGTTTTACTGTAGCTTAGTCTTTGCTTGGAGGACTTTGGAGGCAGAACCCTGACCCGTGTTTGTAGAGGGGTTCACCAATGCTTCTATATTCTTTCTATTCTTAGCTTAGCTTTCATTTCTGTTATTTACATTACATTTTCATTTGTAGCATTTACCCACTAGCAGGAACCTACCCTTCTGTCCTATAGATAGAAGGGAGCCATTCCTGCCCCTGTAGTAGGGAGAAATCCCTACTACAGAACTGGCGAACATACCAGGTCGATCGCAAAGGATCCCTAGTCCAAATTTTTAATTTTCAAGCTTTTAAAATTTTTGGCCTAGTTTTTCAAAAATTTCCTATTACATCCACTTTAGATTCAGTTTATTTCCTGTTTTTAGTACTGCCGAAGCCTCTACTAGGAAAAAATGAGTTAGATTGGCCACAACACAAGTTACTGTAGTCCAGATCTGACTCTGCCCCACAAAAAACCCCAAATCTGGGCTAGGGCACTCTTATCGGGGCCAAAAGTGTGGGGAGGGTGCACTTAATCCAAAAACAGGTGCACCCAGGGCGCACTTAATCCCTCAATAAGTGTGAATTCAACCAAGAAACTCAGTCCGCAACTATTTCTGCATTTTGTGCGACCCCCTCGCTCATTTCTAAAAAAATCTTGCGGCCCCCTTGCCAGATTTGATAAAAAATGTGTGGCCTGTCAAATAGAACTTCAATTTTAGTTTAATAGAAGTTAAATTTTCGTTTTATAGGACTGTCAGTGTGGCTCAGCCGCCTCTGTCTAGCACTGCAAGTCAGTTTCAGATTCTATTTTTTATTTCCTGCAATTTCTTTCATAAACAATGTGTAAATGCCAAGTAAATGTTAATGGCTTAATCAAATGAACCTAGCCTAACTAAAATCAACCTAAAACTAACTGTTTTGCATCCCCTTCCTCCTCTACCCAATCATCACCCTCCAGGGTATTCTGGGATACGACGAAGGGCAAGCTCGTATGACCCACTATATTGTTCCAAACCACTAAAACCGGATGACCTGGAAGGTAGAGAGGGTAGAGAAGGAGGGCTTCTCATAGCGCTAAGCATCCTCCCTATTGACCAACCTTGCATCTAAGAGATGACCTGAGGATATACGGATGGGATTAGTCCCATTGTGTTGAGAGCCCAACACCTTCTCTTGGTTGAAGAGGAATATTAGTGAGAGGTAGACATCTAGTTAGGCCATCAAACATTTAGGGTTAATCACTGTATTTGTTCACAATTTCATTCAATGCATGCATACACAATGACATGAACTCTACCATGATGAATTCATAAACCATGTGCAGTAACCGAATACTAGAAAAAACAAACAAACAAATACACCATACCAACTAATTAACCCAACTCAGTTCATGACGCTGAGTGAGCCTTAAAATTTACTAATTTACACTAAGTATAAACCAATCTGTAGTCTTTGAGGACATAAGTCCTTGATTTCTTCAACTATGGGAAGTACTTGGGCTCTAACCAAAAACTCATTGTGAGGAGTACCATAGGAACCCCAAAGTAGCTAGCCACTGAGAGGAATTGCCAAGAGAAACGGGAAACGACCCCTTGCGATTGAGTAGAAACACCTGTGAGGAACAAGCCAAGTGTTGTCTTCTGGCAGTCTTGGTGGCCAAGTGACCACCTACAGCCAGTAGGAATCCACTGAAACCAGGGTCCAAATATCATTCCCATCAACTTGGTAAAATCTAACACAATTGATCCTCCATGTTCTTCCTCACGCCTAAGAGGTGAACCACCACCATTTGGAACACTCAATCGACACCATCAAAGTTGTTCTTAGCGATCTCCCACACCATCAGAGGGCCACACAGCCTCTGATTTTGATTCAGATCCATATTAGTCTGAACCAGACCTCCATACTACACCATCAAGCCCCATGGCTAGTGCAAATCCGGATCCATTTTTTGGCAAACCCATAGCAAGTGGACCCATGTCCACATCACAACCTATCACCCACAACCTAGAAAGTGGCCCAAGCACAGTCATGCAGACTGTCATTAGTCAACTGCCACCAACTATAGCGACCAGCCAAGATGGCCCACTTGCAACACATGGGGAAAGTGGCCCCTCCACACACACTCTCCCTCCTACCACACAGGGGGGTAGTGGACCATCCACTTATATTGCCCCTACTTTCATACATGGGGGCAATTTCCCCACCACTCATACCATCCCACCCACAACACTTGGGGGCATTGGCCCATCCGCAATGGTGCCACCACAAGCACCCCCAGCTATGCAGATGAAAACCCCACCACCATTGCAACCCCATCCCACATCAACCTGGGGTCGAATCTTCCATTCATGACTCATCTTAACTTCCTTGACTTGGCCAGATTAAAAAATGACCCCATTCGCCATCAAGCTTTTTGGCCTCTAATGCCAACTAAGCTACCATTAGACATCCCCAAGTTTGAAGGAAAAGTAGGGGAATGTCCCCAAAACCACATAATGACATTCCATCCATGGTGCTCATCCAATAGCATCATAGAATATTCCATCAGGATGAGGCTATTACAACGCACCCTTATAGGTGTTGCGACCAAATGGTACATTGAGCTACCCCAGGACAAATATTCGGACTTCAACTCCCTAACCTTCATGTTCCTACAGTATTTCCAACTCCCTTTCAGATATGATGAGGGGGTGGAGATGTTTCTATCCTGTCGTCAAAGCACTACCACTCATATAATTGACCATATTCATGAGTGGCAGTGATGTCGTAGCCTATGTAAAAACCAACTTGATGATAAGATCTTCTTGGATTGGTTCCTTAAGACCTTTCTCTCACCCATAGCAAAGGACATCACATCCGAACACCCCCAATCCAAAGAAGAGGCCATACTAAAGGCCCAACAATTTGAACTTATCTATGCTCAGTTTGGATACTTGTATACTTTCATTCTAGATGCCACCCATCCAAGTACCTCATACCGTGATGCATCGAGGGAATCCCATGCTATGGACAACATCATAGGATTGGTCTACCAACAACCACAACCTCAACCGACACCACCTGCTGTTACACCACAACCATGCAACATTGCTAGTGTTGCTTACCAAAACCAAGCTTTGGACTATGCCAGAATGATGTCCCATTCCAGAGCAATGAATTCATATGCATAGCCTGTGCCACCATAGCATGCCCAGGCCATGGTTTGGCCAACACAACAGTATGTGGGGCAAATTCCCACATTTGTGGCACCGCCACCCGCACAAATCTACTATGCACCACCAGTGCAACTAGTTCAAGCCCCCGCCCCCACTCTGTCGGGACAAGTGTTTGCACAACAAAACTGTCCCAACCAGCTTACCCCCAACAATCAACAAGGGCAAGCTAGAAATAACTGGCCCCGCAACCAAGGCAACAACCAACCATAGGGAGGTGGTCAACAACCGAACCCTCCCAACAATGCCACGGCAAACCGGCCATCCCAGAACCCCCCACAACCAAATGCACCAAGATGCAATGCCCCGTTGTGCACAAACCAACCATGCACACTCTATGAGGTCTATGGGCACTACACATTCCAGTGTCCCCTCATGGGTCGCGCCAAGCAAGCCATTTGGAACGAGGTCCAATAGGCTACCAATGCTACAAACCAAGCACAACCCAACCCGGCACCACAAGGACCTCCACCCATGGTGCTTCAAAACCCATTACCAGTCCAAGGATTGGTGGCAACTACACCCCCTCCCCATCCCAACCCCAACGCTCTGGGGGCACCTCCCATGGCCGAAACAAGTGTTCACCACCTGCTAGCCATGACGACTGAAGAGGTCAACTTGCAAACCAGAAGAAATCAGTATGGTAACACCACCGAAATTGCTGAATCATCAGTAGCATCCATGTCTAAGATAGTAAACTTGCCTCTTCAGTTACCCCCATTCTTATGCCCCCCCATACACAGATTTTCCAATAATGCCACAGCTATATCTGCAGTTAGCTATAGCATTGTGGATAATTTGGCCCAAATGCCAACTGCCATGTCTGCTCTGGAGGTACTCAAAATGTGCCCAACACAACGGAAATCCTTGCTAGCTGCCCTAGGGGCAGTAGACCCTTCTGAATCCAAGTTGATCACCTTTGACATGGAGAACAGAGAACCGTGCATGCCATCAACCATCACCTTCCAAATCCTAGTGTCCATCCGAAATTTGGTTGTGCACCAGTGCATAGTGGATGAGGGGGCATCCACATGCGTTATGTTTACCTTGGTTTGGTAGAAACTTGGATCACCAATTTTGCAACCATCCTCCACAACTCTACAAGCTTATGATGGACACTCCACTAAATCCCAAGGAATCCTCCCCCATGTCCCCATCACGTTAGCCAGGAAGACAGTGCTGATCGACATAGAAGCCATCAATGCTCAACTGGACTACAACCTCCTCCTCGGAATGAGTCACATGTATGCCATGCGAGCAATCGTATCAACTATCTTCCATATCATGATGTTCGCCCATGAAGGGAATATTGTGATGGTTGACCAACTCACTTATCATGATCCCCAAGGGTTAACAACACCTGCCAACGTTATCCCTACCATCACCACCATTGAGCCGCAAGGGGCGACCACACATGCCAATGTCATCCCTGCAATCAACACCATGGTTGAAAACACATCGGCCTCCCTACCATTGAATGTGGGCCCTGGGATGTTTACCAATCCCACCATGACGGCTCCTTTCCCGTTAGTGTCGCCACCGCCAAAACAAAATGAAACTGTGAACTTGTGCATGGTCTCATTAAGCACCGTTGCACCCAAATAGTGACCGCAACCATAGCCCCAACCACAACCACAACATCGTCCACAGCCGCAACACCAACAACAGCCGCAAAATCACTCGCAGCAGCAGCATTACTTCAACCACAACCACAACCACATCCCCAATATGAAACCAGTCAGGAGTTATGTGGGCTCATCCCCAATCCATACGATTCCCTTCCTCTTCCCCCCACCTAGTGTCATGAGAAAGTCGGTCATGGCTACCTTAAGCCTACCCAACTTTATGTTGGGAATCCTGGTGTGGTACCTTGATCCACTAGCTCAACCACCAATTCCCCAGGTGGTCTTAACCCCGGTACAACCCATCACGATTGAGTCTCACCCTCCACCCAGTACGCACAAGCCAACCGCTGCAGTTGCACCTATACCGCCCCAACCCAAAAGGGCTAGGGGAAAGAACACCAAAGCCACCACATAGCCATGACAATTCCCACCTTGTGCCATCTGTGAGCAACAGGGCCATCCAACTCAAAATTGCCTTTAAATCCCAGTGATCCATGCGCATCTGGATGCCATGGACATGAATGAAAACATCCCCATGGTTGAACTCCCAACCGCACCAGTAGTCAGGAACAAGGCATTGAGGACAAACCATGCTTACTTTTTTTGCAGTTTGTATGGACATTACTCTCACCATTTCCAAGACCTACCCAAATTTCAAATGGCTCTCACTGACCTCTGTCAACATTCCCTTGAGTCTGAGATCAACTTAATCAAAGATGTTCACCCACCACCTCCTTTGTTAGACACCATGTCCATTTACATGATGTCCAGTTCCACCGACCCGTTCATCTCCTCCTCCACCAACGGTCCATCAGACCTATCTCTTCATTGCTTTAGTAATGATGAGGAGATACTTGAAGCTTTGACCACCATAGAATACCCATGGTATGACATGCACCATCACTCGTTCTTCCTCCCAGAAGAACTTGTGTCGCAGTCTGACCTGTTTTCCATGGAGATCAAAGATTTCATCCATGGGAAGGTCGACTGGTTCAAGAACCCCATCCCAGCACCAGATGCCTTCGAAGAAGGGAATATGGAAAACATTTCACCAACCATTAAAATCAACATCTCAACCAACTTGAAGATCGTTAAAGAAATCATGCTGGGGGCATCTTTCTCCCCATAAGAGGTCGATGCCTACAAATCTCTCTTCAGAGAATTCCGTGACATATTTGGTTGGTCGTACACTAAAATGCCCAGCTTAGATCCATCCATCATGGAGTACCACATCGACACATGGATTGATGTGGCACCCATATGCCAAAAGCAATGACCCATCCATCCATCCAAAGTGGCTGCAGTGAAAGTCGAGATAGGGAAGCTGCGTACAGCCAGCTTCATTTATCCCATTGCGTACACCACTTGGGTTTCTAATCCTATTCCCATGAATAAAAGATAGGGTACCATTTTCATTTGCACAGAATTCCATGACCTCAATGAGGCATGTCCAAAAGACAACTTCCCCACACCTTTCATCAACCAGACCATCGATGCATGCACCGGACATGAATCCTTTTCCTTCATGAACGGTTTTTTCGGTTACAACCAAATCCAAACATAAAAAGAAGACCATTACAAAATGGAATTCACAACCCCATGGGGCACATTCGCATACCGAGTCATGCCCTTTGGCCTCAAAAATGCTGGAGCCACCTTCTAGCATGCCATGACATATTGTTTCCATGATTTAGTTGACATCATGTTGGTTTGTCTCGACAACCTCATTGCGCGGTCGCAAAAGAACACACAACACATAGATGACTTGCGACAAGTCCTTAAGTGATGTCGCCAGTGCAAAATATGCTTGAACCCATTCAAGTGTGTTTTCTGTGTCCCCACGGGCTGTCTACAAGGATTCATCGTGTCACACAAAGGAATGACCGCTGATCCTTGGAAATTCCAAACGACATTCCCTCTAACATCACCCCTTTGAGTGACAGTGTTTCAACTTGTATTATAGTCTTTCCATTTTTTGTTTTACACATTTTTTCCAAATTGAGTCTTATGTATCGTTTCCTCTCATTTCTTCAGATGGAGCACACCTCAGACTAGTATATGGGATTTGCAGATGGAGCAAGCAGATGGTCTCCGAACCTCACCTCGGCCGCATGGGTAATCTACTCCCCCTCACACGAGTTGATCCACATCGACGGAATATGCATGGGAAGTACAACCAACAATTAGGCTAAATATGATGGTTTCAATGGAATTTTGGTCACCCCTTTCCAGTTAGGCATTCACCATCTTAATGTCTTCTTAGACTCCCAGTTGCTTGTTTCTCGATTGAACAACCACTACCGAGTACATGATCCTTGCCTCTTTAGAAAGTACCTGCGCACTAAATAGATGGTTAGAACATTTGAATCCATCACATTCACACATGTTCCCAGAAACCTCAATAGTGTCACAGATCAAATGGCTAATGATATTCGAAATTGGCACATCCATAACCGCATATAGGAAACATACAACCATAACATCATGCATAATCATGTCTAAAAAATACGCACACAGTGTAATAATACATCACATAGGCATTTGCATTCCACAGTATCATATCAAGGCTCACATAATAAAACCATAAAAGCGAATCCACGTGTGTCAGAATATATATATATATATATATATTGATCAGTCAATTTCCAAAACATGTCCAATACAAAAATGAGAAGCCACATATGCTTTCTCAGTAGGATATACATAAGCGACAAAAAAACCCCTGAGTGTACCAATGCACTAGGGGCAGCCTCACTAGGCTACTAATCCAACTCAGACTCTTCATATGACTCAGTGTCATCTCCTTCCGAAGAGGACTCATCCACAGCAGGAAGATCACCTCTCGTCGCCCAACGAAAGTGCTCACAAGACACCGCCATCTTCCTCATCACACCAGTCAACTCAGGAGCAAGGTTGTGAATAGCGGCAATAATGTTAGTACTCAGGTGCTACCAGCCATCATCTAACACTCCAGAAGCAACCTCCTCCATATACGGCACCAGTCCATCCATATCCCGTTGCTGCCTGCAGGAGCCCCCGGTAGGAACCGCCATAGGAGGTACGGTAACAACCCACCTTTGATGCCCAGGCGGTGGGCGAGTACCAACATATGCACATACAAACAAGGACACCATCAGTCCACATATATCAATATGCAAACCACTAACTAGCTCAACTATGCTATGCATAAAGATGAACACAAAAACATTATGCATACATACCAGCTGGTCCCTATGCCTGGCCGGGAGGTCGGGGCATCTCAGGGTCTCCCTGGAAATCCATTCCTGCATACAGGTACTCCTCAAGCACTACAGGAAGTTGGAGCCACTGCTCCAACAACTCCTTTGTAAAAAAGTGTCCCACTTTGCCGCCACCCTCGTGGATCATCATTCGGCACCATCTGTACATCCTCGGCTGCCGCGGACCACTGTCCTGCACAGCCCGATGAGGAAAAAGTGTAGGCACTTTCTCAAAGAAGAAAGCGCACAAGAAGGAGCCAAAAAAAAACCAGCACCAGTAGTCCTCGACTTGTTCAGTTGATGGTGAACAGCCTGCAGGTACATCTGGCCCCATGCATAGTATGTGCCACCTATAGCACATTCGACCAGCTGAAGCTGCCCACCAGAAATCTTGTGGCTTTTCATGAAACCCAAGATACACTGCAATAAGGTCCCCACCACCCATGTGGACAACTCCTTGATGTTACACATCAAGATGTAGGAGTCATGCACATACACCGTAGCGTAACAGTGCCGATCACACAGATCCTCCAATGTCTCCCCCCGAGACAGCACAGGTACCAAATCACCAACCACTCCCAATATAGGGAGCCCAGTAATGAAGTATACATCCTCCAGTGTAATCTCAATGTGCTGGCCCTGAAAGAGGAACACCTCATTATCAACATCCCATAAACCTATCAGTGTTTGCATCAGCAAATGCAAGCTCCATATGAGGGGTATCCTCATAAATTTCAGCAATCCACAATGGGCTAATGTATCTCTAACATTCCCATCATACAAGGATGCATCCCTGACACTCTTGCAATCTCTCTCCCTCCACTTGATCTCCACCATCCTGCACAAGCAAAAAAACTGATGTCAGCCATTGCCATCATTAAAAAATCACCCAAAAGAGGCTAGGGCACACCTGTTTAGGGAAAAGGAGCACCCAGGGTGCTCATAATTGCCCCACGGGTGCGCTTAGGGTGCACATTTTCCTTCGAAAGGTGTGACTTCACCCCCATGAAACCCCAAACTTCTCATGGGGGGCCTCCAGGTGACCAAATCCAGCAAATAAACCACTAAAATGATGAGATTCAGTGAGAGCTTTTACCTGCAAGTCGTGGCACTCGAAACCATCGTTCGGATCAAGAGAAATCAGCAAATGAAGAGTTAGGGCCCACCTCTCCAAATCCACAATGAACAGTGACAATGAAACTTCCCCATGTGGATGCCCCCCTTTTATAGGCCCCATTTGACCTAATTTCTTTCAATCAACATAACATGACCATACATGCTCCGTTTGAGACGTCATTTATGCCACTAGTTTTAGAATTCCGCCCTCTATCTCTTTATGAGACCATTGTCTCATGTTTAATAAGTCAATTTTGGGACCATTTCCCACAAGTCACCTCAATTTACGAGCCATGACATGATGATGCAAGTTTCTATGGACCTGTACTTGTATCACACCTCCCAACCGCAACTCATGTGAGTTTTCAGGCCACCTCCTATTAAGGAATGTAATTTTACTTTCATTTTTGTATTTATAGTTGTCTTTTCCACCGCACCTTACGCGGACATCTGGACCATCGTCCACAAAACCCTTTATTTTTGTTACATGTATTTGGCATATAAGTGCCCCCGGACTTGCACTCACATCGCATGTAGTCAAGTTCATCCACCGCAACACACACACACGCTCTCCTGACCTCTGTTTGAGAGCCACCTCGGTTTGTGTGTCTCTACCACGATCTATCCCATGCATGTATTGGTATGTTTGAGAGCCTTCTGCTCCGTCCATACTACGTGGATGACCTTTGGACCTCTATCCACCGTCCCAACATGGGGCACCGCTCGTGCCACCGCAATTGGTTGACCACATTGGAGTTTTCTTTAAGCTCTTTTCTGACTCCTTAAAACAATGAAAATATTGTCGAGTACAGCTGCTTCATTTCCCACTCGCTAAAGTATAGGAAAGGGTGTCTACCTCATCTCATTTACCTCCTTTTTTGGACCATGTAGACCATTTCATGAAAAGGACCTCCTTGGCACACTCAAGCCAAGATCATTCCCCTCTGCATACTTTTATGCTTTCTCGGGAAGAGGGGCTGCACTTCACAAAAAAACTCACCACCGATTTTCGTTAAGCTCTTTTCCAGTCGTCTCAACAAGAAAAGATTGCCGTGAAAACTTGGTTTCGTTCATGTTCGTAAAAGTATTTGAATGACCGTCCAGTCAGTATAGGTTTAACCTTTTCTAGCCTGATTGGAATACCAATGGTAAAGAAGTCTCTCATCCCTCACAGGATAGGTGGGCTCTCCTATGTATACTTTTATCCTTTTTCAAGCACAGGAGACTACCAATGAAAAAGATCCCCCACTAGAGTCTTCTCCCTGCTTTCAGACTCTCTAAAATTGAAAGCACCATCGAGCATTCACCTTCTTGGGCTCGCTAAAAATCCACGAGATCGTACCATAACGGTGTCCCTAGACACCACCCCATAGTAAACAGTTTGGCAGCATTCCCACATTGGGTTGCCTTTGTTCAGAGTACTCTGCAATGTGTCTTCTTTGGATCCCACCAATATCAAAAGTGTCTACCTCCTCTAAGTATTTCCCATCTGCAGTGACATCCCCAGCATTACAGCTATGATCCCATTCCCTTGAGTCAGTTTCATTTGCTACCTGGTCTTCCCTGCCGTCATACTCTAAACAAAGGAAGTTTGAGTCTCCCACATTCCCCCTGCCCCTATTTAGTTCTTTCCCTTCCCTCCCCCCCCCTCCCCTTCAGTGAGTCAGTTTGTAGATTGCTTCACACCTTTTGGTTATCTCCCTTGCACTCATGGTCAAGGAAACATCATAGCCTTGACTAGGGCCAGGTCTCCCTCTATCGATGCCAACACACATATTCCATAGGATAGACCGAGAGGTCCATGTACCTTGGTTACATTAACATCATTAATGATTTCCTTGGACCACTTGAGAGGAGTCCTTAGTGCCTCTTGGCATGGTTGTTTCTCACGTGCTCAACTCCAACTACATCATCACACCATTGAGATTTGTACAGGGTTAGTCTGCACAGTACTTGGTCGAAGACCCCGAATGTCACCCGACTCTAGCACATTGGTGAGTCCACTTGAGGGACTTAAACAGGTTATGTCCCTCGTGATTTTCGGGTTGTGTTGGAGACAGTATTCAGAAGCCCCGATAGTGCTTCGATATACCTTTATGATTGATGCAGCATACTTGTACCACAGAGAGTCTGACTTTCAATTAGCGAGTCCACACAGCTATGTACTAGATCCAGCAGACCGTCAGTCATGAAGATATAACATTCCATGATAATTCCATGGGTCCAATGTACCAGATTAGTATTGTATTCAGCCTCACATGGAGGCAACCATTATTGTAACACCAGTTGTATATGATCTGCTCTTGTATTTTAGAGCATAAATCAAATTATTCTTTTGACATTGTCATGAGCATGGGGATTCCCACCTCCTCCATATACATGTCACACATTATTTGTATCTCACCCATTGATGGCAACCAGATTAATACAAAAACCAAAAGCCACCATGCCCTAGCCCCGGAAGCACCACCTCTACGCAGCAAATCCTATGATGTCCATCGGACATACGTTGAGCTCCTTCCCTCACACATCAGGGGGAAATCTATTAAACCAAAAATCCCCCACTTAGCTCTCAATGGCCTACACCACCCAAGGACACAATCTCATGACCCTCATATCCCTCCGTTAGACCCCCACACCCTCAAAATAGCCTAAGGATGAAGAAAAGGGCTTATAAACCCCAAAAAGAGCCCAAAATAGCCTTCTAGGAGCTAAAGCCCTCAAAAAGGGGCTAAAACCCTAAAAGGGGCTAAAGTTGGCGTGAAAGGGGCTAAAAGCCCCAAAAAGGGGCCAAAGCCCTGACTAAGGGCTTAAAACCCTAAAACCACTTGGAAAAGCTATAAAAGGAGGGTGGGGGATCACTCTAAAAACACTTCTCCCTTGCATACTGTTATGCTTCCCATGGATTCCTTGAGACACATTTGTCACTCAAGCCACCCACACTCCCTCTCCTCCATTCCCATTGAGCCATTGCTCTCCATCCAAGAGAGAGGAGTGCTTCCACAAGCTAGGGCATGGTGGCCCATTTCCACTAGAGAAGGTATAGCTTCTCTTTCATGTCTTGTTTATTTGTTTCTTAGTTGTATTTTCTTTATAACCCTTGTTTCCATTTGCAGGTTTTATGCTTAACATTGTTTGTAGGTTTTACTGTAGCTTAGTCTTTGCTTGTAGGTTTTTGGAGGCGGAACCCTAACTCGTGTTTGCAGAGGGGTTCACCAATGCTTCTATCTTCTTTCTGTTCTTAGATTAGCTTTCATTTCTGTTATTTACATTACATTTTCATTTCCTGCATTTACCCACTAGCAGGAACCTACCCTTCTATCCTATAGATAGAAGGGAGCCATTCCTGCCCCTGTAGTAGGGAGAAATCCCCACTACAAGTACAGTTCCGGAGTAAAAGTTCTCTCTTGTCAATACTACGCTCAATTTCCACCTGAAATTCTCCTTTGAGTTCCACCTGTATAACATTTCATTCAACCACATGAATAGAATCAAGAACGCATTTCTATAAAATTGAAACATGAAAAACATTATGTACTTTTATAGTAGGTGGTAATTCTAGTTAATATGCCACTGGCCCAACCTTTGCTAATATTTTGAAAGGTCCACAATACCTGGGTGCCAATTTTGCATATTTTCCCAATATTAGGAAACTGTTTTTGGGTTTCACTTTTACATAAATATGATATCCTACCCAAATTCTCTTGGAGTTATTTTTAAGTTGGGATAAATGTTTTTCCTATCTTGGGCTACCTTCAAGTTATGTTGTACATGTTTCACTGTTGGTTCCATATATTTCATTTATTCATGTCCTAACATTAATCTATCAATTGGACTGCTCCAAGAAATTAGAGTATTACATTTTCGTCCATACAGTATTTCAAATGGACTTAATCTAGCTAAAGCTTGAAAATGGATATTATATACAAACTCTACCAGATGTAAATAATCTTCCCATTTACCTGGTTTATCCATTACATACATTCTAAGCATATCTTCTAAAATATTATTTACCCTTTTCGTTTGACCATCGGTCTGAGGATAATATGTAGTATTAAAATTTAATTTTGTGCCTAAACCTTTAAATAAAGCTTTCCAAAAATTTCCTGTAAATTTTGCATCTCTGTCCGAAATTACTATTTTGAGTACACCATGCAATCTCAAAATTTCCTTCATAAAAATATTGGAAGCAATATTAATAGCTTTATATGTAGACTTCATTTGAATAAAGTGAGTTGTTTTACTAAGCTTATTCACCGCAACCATAATTGAATCATTTTGTTTAAAATTTTTAGGTAACCCGACTATGAAATACGTACTGATAATCTCCCATTTCCATTGTAGGATAGGGAATGGCTGTAACAATTCGGCTGGATGTTGATGTTCAACTTTTACTTGATGACATTCAATACATCTAGCTAAATATTCTACCACTTCATATTTCATGTTAGGCCAAAATAAACCTTTTCTTATCATGATAATCATTTTTTGATATCCAAGATGTCTTGAATACAAACTTTGATGTAATTCATTCATAACAATTAGTTTGATTTCTTTTGAGTTTGGTAAATATAGTCTTCTTTTGTGTAATAACAATCCCTTTTTGTTCAAACTGAATTCTTTTTTTACATGATTCACTTCATTTTCTGTTGTCTTCTCTTTTAATTTTTTATAATCTTTATCAAACTTTGCTGTGTTTTCAATTTTATCTTCTAAATGTGTCTCATATCTACTACTTGAAGTTACATATAATAGATTTGCATGATGACTTAAGGCGTTTGCCACTTTATTTTTTTTCCCTTTGATATGTTTTATTTCAAAGTCGTATTTTCTTAAGAAAAATAACCACCTAGCTTGCCTAACATTAAGGTTTTGTTGGTCAAATAAATATTTTAGACTTATATTACTAGACATTAACAAAAATATTCTTCCTATAATATAGTGTTGCCACACTTTAAGTGCATGAATGATAGCAGCCGACTCTAGATCATGAGTAGCATAATTCTTTTCATGTTCTTTAAGTTTTCTATACTCATAAGCTATAACATAATTTTCCTAAATTAATACTCCTCCTAAACCTTCTTTGGATGCATCCGTGCATATGACAAAATCTTTGTATGTATCTGCAATATTTTGGATAGGAGTTGTTGTTAATAAGTGTTTTAATTTATTAAAACATTTTTCACATTTTTCTAATCAAATTTCTTACCTTTCTTTTGTAATGAGGTTATAGGATATGCAATATTAGAAAATCCTTCAATGAATTTACGATAATAGCCAATAATCCCCATAAAATATCTTATATCAGTTACATTTTGAGGAACATGCCATTCCATGATAGTTTTAATTTTATTAGGATCTACTGATATTCCTTCTTTAGACACCACATGTCTTAGATATTGAATTTTGTCTTTGAAAAAATCACATTTGCTAAAATTGAAAAATAGTTGTTGTTCTCTAAACACTTGTAAAAATATTTTTAAGTGTTCTTCATGTTCTTGTTTATTCTTATAAGGGTGATTCCACGGACCTGGGTAACACTTTTTGGCAAGAGCATTTCAGCAAAAACAGAAAAATGCACCTCGGTCGAGGTCTTGTTAAGCCCTCGACCGAGGTCTTAATATCTCGACCGAGGGCTTGTTAAGCCCTCGACCGAGGTCTTAATATCTCGACCGAGGGCTTGTTAAGCCCTCGACCGAGGTATTTAAATACCTCGATCGAGGTATTTAAATACCTCGACCGAGGTATTGTGGGCTTTAAA
>LPNX010761294.1:154741-164798 GCA_001517045.1 Pseudotsuga menziesii | reverse complement strand
CGTTTTCAGGGCTTCTCTCTAGTACATGAGTAAAAAATCAGGTTTTCATCGCCAAATTTGGCCAAAAAGTGTTACCCATCTTCATGGAATCACCCATAATATATTAATAAGTCGTAGATAAATACGACTACAAATTTATCTAATTATTTACTTAATATGTTGTTCATTAGACACATAAAAGTCCTCGGTGCATTTTTCAACTTAAAGGGAATTATGGAAAATACATAATGATCGTATTTGCCTCTAAAAGTTGTTTTAAATATATATTCATCTTTAATCCATGCTTGACGATATCCATGTCTCAAGTCTATTTTAGAAAATATTGTTGCTCCTCGAAACTGATCAAGCAGATTGTAAATACAAGGTAGGGGATATCTGTTTTTAATTGTCATTTGATTTAGTTGTCTATAATCTATACATAATCCTAAAGTACCATCTTTTTTCTTTACGAATAGCGTCGGTGCTCCCCATGGGGAAACACTTCGTCAAATGTAATTTTTATCAATCAATTGTTGTTTTTGTGATTTTAACTCATTAAGTTCCAAAATATTCATACAATATGGAGCTTTTGATGCTGGTACTGCCCCTAGTACCAAATCAATTGTAAAATCTATATCTCTTTTCGGAGGTAATCTGGGAATTTCTTTCGAAAATAGATCTTTAAAATATTTTAGAATTAGTATGTCTTCTAATTTAAATTGATTATTTTTCTCTCTATCATTCATTATGTGAACTACAAACACCTTGCAACCTTTATGAACATAACTTTTCATTTGTAAAGTTGAAATTTCTCTTATAGTAATTTTCGTTGGAATTCAATTTATGATAATAGTATTATTTTATTCATCTAAACATGAAAATGGTTTATCTTAATAGTTTAAAATAACCCTACATTTCTCTAACCAATACATTCCTATCAACAAAACATAATATCCTAAGGGTATAATATTTAAATCAGCTTGCGCCTTAAAACCATTCATATCAAATTCACAAATTTTCACAAAGCTGGTTACTTTTCCCTTTGTTCCTGTAGCAAGTTGAGCTAACCAAGACTTTTCAAATTTATTTTGTTGTAGTTTGCATAACTCTAGAATTCTTGGTGAGATATAACTTAAACTTTTAGCTAGATCAATTAATATAGAGATTGGTTTATCCTTTAACATACCTTCAATTTTGACCATAGATGTTTGATTATATTCTTGCTTGTTATCCAATGTTGCACTAATTCCAGACATGCTCCTTGCTATATCTGCCACAATAGTATCTTCTTGAATTGTATGCACATTGTTAATTTTTTTCCTTCTTACAAGACAATATTTAAAATAATGTGGTTCACCACATTCCCAGCATTTTAATGGTTCTCTTTGTGCAATATTTTTATTATAAGCAGTAGGTACTTCTCTTTGTTTTGCAGTAGGATTCTATTGTTTATTATTTTTAAAATTATTTCCCTGATAACCTCGATAATTATTTCCATAATTTTTGTAAAATTTTGTAACTCTCTTTTTATGTTCAAAACTTTCACGTCTTTTATTTTTTCAATTAGGTATACTCTTTGATTTGTTGTTATTTTGGTCAAACAGAAATTTGCTTTTCTCATAGCCTCTTCTAGAGATTTTGGATTATCATATTTGATTCTCTCTTTAAACATAAGAGTTAAAAAATGAAGGAAACATTGGATTTTTGGTTTTTCATCAATAATGTATGGTACATAATGTAATAAACTTAGAAACTTACTGGATAATTCTTTCATCGTCAATGCACCTAATCTCAATTCATAGAATTATTTAGATTTTTCCTCATAATATTGTTCCAATAAATATTTTCTTTTAAATATTTCTTAAAATTTTTCCATGTCACATAACATTCTTTAATGCTCTTTACCTTTTTTATGTCTTGCAACCAACTATCATATTTTCTAGTCAAGTTATAAATTGTCATTTTTTCCTTAACTCATATGAATAGTTATAGATCTGAAAGTACTTTTTCATTCCAGAAATCCAAGATTTTGTTTCTTCTCCTTTTTTACTTTCTCCATCGAACATAGGAGGTTTAATATTTTTAAATTCACTGGTAATTTCTTCATATGGCTTATATTTCTTTTTTTGTTGGTTACTATCGCTTCTTTCACTAGAATCTTTGTATTTTCCCTTACTTTGTTTAGTTGATTCTTTGCTTGAAGACTTGGTCTCATTATTAGAAAATTTTAATTTTATTATCTTACATTTATAAGGTGCAATCCTCTCCATTTCTAGCTTAGATTCTTTATTCTTTTCTTCTTCATTATGATATATTTTAGTTATTATAAAATTATTTAGTTCTTCTTGTGCTTTTAAGATGTGTTCATTATCTTCTTTAACCCTTTCAATTCAGCTTTCAAAATATTTATTGTTTGTAGCAGTTCAAATTGATTATCATTCCCACTTTCATTTAGATTTACCCAAATGTCACCATCTCTAATATTCCCTTCTTCTATGTTTTATGGATCTTTAGGATGGGATTCTCCTTCAGCAGAAATTTCCACTTCTGCCATTTTTCCTACAAAATAAAGGTTATTTTTCTCTTCTTGTTTACAAAGAGAATTAAACCGTAAGATAATTTATTTTCTAGTTTATATCTAATTAAGTGTTGGGCCTTTGGAGGCTGAGTGTTGTAACTGTGCTTTGATGCCATTACGTCAATACCCCAAAAATACACAAAAGATTTTTTTTTATATCTATTTATACTCTTAGTCGATATTGTTTTAAAGACTTACTCACTTTGTTAAGTTTAACATTCTAAAAAAAATCCCTTGTTTCTTGTTGGCAGAACTTGTCGTCAATCTTGGGATCAATGATTGACTACGATCAAAAAATCTTGAATATACATGTGGCTTCCTAGAAAGGTGATTAACGTTGACATCATAGTTATTTATACAATTTTATAGTTAGGATCCTAAGGTTTTGACCTTAGTCTTAAGCTTTGGATCCTTTTTGAATTGAGTACTATGTTCTAGTTCAATGTATAAGGTTTTAGGCTAGGGTTCAAGTTTTAATAATCCTTTGAACAATGTCTATGTGACTCTTGAATCGATAATGTTTATTGTTTGCAAGTATATAACCATCCATGCAATGTTAATACCAAGGATTGATCTATGTTGGGAACATTTGGCGATGGTGGTAACTTGCAAGGGTATTACATGTTTTGAAAAATAGTTAAAAGGAAATGGTTTAATCTTGAAAATTCAGAAGGTTTAATGTAGGTTTTTATGGCAGCATTAGTTGTGCAACCCATGGATTGTGAGTTGACATTGTAGCCAGGGTAAGTTTGAAGTTATGGAATTGTATTAACTTCTCTCTTGGGTTTCGTAAATGGAAAATCAATCTTAACCCTCCATCTATAACTTACCTTGGTTCCATAGCGTTGGATGTGATTTTATGGGTTTTACGAAAAGATTGGAAGTGCATCTCATTTATGTTATCGTGAAAATGACTCTTTGGTCACTATAATGGTTATTCATGGGTTAATGTCTTGCATACCTCCTCATCGAATGTTATTCTTTACTGAGGTTTGAGAACTCTTCCTGGTGTGGATACCGGTTTACTTCTCTAGTTATGAAGCATGCACTGATCCTTCAAGCTCTGCAATGTGCAATTTGTGGTTTTTTTTTAAGTGTATAAGTAAGGGTTGAGTCGAGATCTGTAACTTCCAATTATATACATTCCTATATATAAATTATATTAATAAAAAATAGCATGACAACAATCATTTCAGAAATGTAACTAGAAATCTAACAATATAGGATTAATAAGATATAACCCATCACCACTTATGGGAAAACAAAACTGAATTTGTCGTTCATCCCCACCAAACTCCCAAAGAAACCAAGTTACTTTCTCTAAAACCCCCAGCCTATTTGATGAACCACAAGGATAAATACTGATCAATGCTCACTCTCTCTCTCTTTATAAGCTAGATCATTTCCCCTCCATCACAAGCCTCCTTCTTATTCGATGGGATCAATAATTATAGTATTTTTCCTAAGACTTTGGTTATTTATGAGCTACCTTCTCATTATTGCTCCACAATGAATCTTGACCCGATTTTAGAGAATATGCCTCATGCATCACTTGAGCTTTCATTCAATAGTTTTTTTCCATTTTTCATTTCGTCCTTGTGGGTGAGAAAATGATCTTTAACAACTACTTCAGTTTTGATTTCTTTGTGTTTTCAATTATTTAAATAATAATAATCCTATTGAATTTATTTTTGAATCACTTGGTCAAAATCTCAAAAAATAATAATTTAAAGTCTGTATAACAATTATGATCAATGGTTGATGTTTTACACACCTACTGCAATTAGTTGTGATAATCCTCCATGAAGACTTTCATCTCGAAGGTTCTCAAAATATCTTCTTTTTTCCACTTTGATAGTGCTAACGCTCTTTGTACACAAGCATAATGCGTCAGATAGGGTCGACGCTTCTTTTCCAAGCACAACAAGTGTCACTGGTGGTTCTTGTCAATGGGAAAAAGTCAGCAAGAAAGGATTATGCTCTATGTCAAAGGACAAAGTGTGTCATAGTTCCTAGATTTGGGGAAAAACTACTCCAAGATATGTTTTGGCCAATGGACTTCAAGGAATTGAGAAAAGTGACAGTTTTTAGGTGTAACATGCATTTCCCAAGTAAAAGGAATCCCAACTTGTGGACATATCTCTTGAACAAGAAAAAGTATAAATAAGTAATATATTATGATTTGAAAAGCTACTAAATTTGGGGTATTAATGGCTCATTGATCTAAGAAGAGGTTCATACAGTAGAGGTGGATTGCAGAAGAGTGATGAAGATGAGCAACAAATAGTTCACAAATTAGAAAGATTCCCTATACCAGGATATGTAAACAAAATACATAGTGGATTCCGCAAATCGTGCAAGTCCTAAAGTAGAAGTCGTAAATCATAGAAGTGATAGTGTTGTCTAGTTCAAAAAGATAGCTATCGGAATATCACAATTTGTAGAAGTGCTACAGTAGATATTGTCACATATCGTAGACCTTTGTGATGCATATTACAGAAGACTAATATGTAGATCAGGTAAAACATAGATTAGAGAAGACACATATCACAGATAAGATAAATGCAGATCTCAGTTATTGATACACACATAGTCATTAGGGAGGAAATAAGTGGTGAATGAAAGGGACGTGTAGCTTCCCTCTAGTTGGTGTTGTTAAATACATTAGGGATTTGGTGCTTCCTTCCAGTTGGTGCTGGTAAATACATTAGGGATTCGATGCTTCCTTCCAGTTGGTGTCAGTAAATAGATTAGGGATTCTGTGTTTCCTTCTAGTTGGTGCTGGTAAATAAAATTGGGATTTGGTGATTACATTCATTTGGAGATGAAGACCATAAAGAGGATATTATAGTCTTCAAACATATTGGTGCTTGAACACTGCAAGTGGGTGCTTGCACAAAAAGGACTGATACCCATTCAGGTCAGTGCTCTGAGTCAAAAAGTTAGTTCTTGCATAGATGATATAATTTATTACATGTTGGTGTTTGTCCCCCATTTATGGAATCAATTTTTACATAGATATATATAAATTTATTTTATATATTTTGTGTGCAACTGTGTCCATTACTATTTTTGGAAAATAAATTTTTAAAGTGCAAAATAGTATATTTTGTGCTATATATTGATTCACCCCCCCACCCCCTTAGTATATATAATAATTCCAATAGGTTTCACTCAATTAAATCACAGGTCCTCCTGGTTAGTGTGAGGTCTCACCACTTGCATTGGGTAGAAAATTGTTAGCTCTGTGGTTTCAATCCCAAGTCAAAATTCGAATGTGAATGATGTTTTTATTCCTCAACATATTTGAATAACTTTTAGGTCAATAGGAGGACTCATCACATTAGTTGGGTGGTGAATGTATGGTTCAAATTCCTTCATATAGAAGGAAAGTTAGGTATTTCCTTCATTAATTAGTTCTCATAGTCCACGACATTCTTCTTTGAGCCTCCTAGCCTTCTTCTCATCAACACTCAATGTGGAATTCCGTACTCTAATTGGAGGTCTCATGATTGGGAAAGGGAAGAATTGAAGGGAATTTCATCTATCAATTGTTGGGTTTCTAAATTGGAGTTCCCAACTTGAAATAAGAAAAAGTAAAATGAGATTATGGAGTTGAAGAAGGCCCTTAGAAGACATGAAGACCAACTCAAAGGAAATATCTTAACTATTCACTCTATCTCACCTTATATTCAAAACATGTGAATGCAAAGCACCTCTACTACTAAAACTATGGATCATCATCATTAGAATTTGCTAGTTTTGGGAAGATATAGATATCCTTTGTAACCCTATCAAGAATTGGAATCACAATTCCACATCATTGGCCTCATACCAAAGAAGTGCAATGGAAGATCAGGGCAAGTTTAGGGAGGAAGAAACAATTCAACAACCTCAAGAAAACGTGGAAAGATAGAGAATCTCATCCTTCTAGAGCCAACCAAAAATGAAATTATCAAGTAATTTCTCATGTTTTGTAAATGCATTTCGATCCTAAGCCTTTTTTATCAGTTATATACTAGTATAATTTACTAATCCCGCATAACAATGGAGGACTATAATAATTTTGGATTTCTTTCATTTTCCTTCTTGGTTTGGCATATACTTTGTAAATGTTAAAAAATCTAGACTCTAATTTATAGAATATTTTGTTAATATACATATAGTCGTTTGTGTGAATTTTGTTTTAAAGAAACTATAGAGATATAAATTATGCTCAAGCCACCAAAATTTAGTTGTAATAAAAAAAATAACCTTGAGAGTTAGATACGATGATTAAAAACCAAAGTGGAGCTACCACTCTATAGTAGTGGGGTTTTAATTGCAATGGTCAATAAAACCCCTTAGTTTAGCTTATTGTTGACCAAAAAAAAAGTAATGAGAAAGCATAAATATAATTGAAACTATGAATTTCATCGTAAAATACTATTACTCATCTTATTATTTAATGAAAAGGAAAAAATAATCATGTGGTACCTTAATGAGAGTGAATGGAAGTAGGTGTGATCCAAATCTCTCCTTGGGACAATCTTTTTTCTCCTTGAATGCTTTCTCCAACTCTAATGGATGGACAAACCTTGTACATTTGATGGAAGGTAACAAGCAAGCTTAAGGGATATAAATAGTTGAATTAAAAGAGAGAATTATGTTCTCCAAGATTATTCCTTTAGTAAATCCTTGTAATGTTTTCCTCTTTTGAAATCCAACCATGTGGCTTTATTTTATACACAAAGTTGGAAATAAGATTTATTTGGAAGCCAAATAACCATGCATTCATGGGATGGGGGATCAAACCAATTTTGTACACCACAAAAGCCCCACACAACCAAGCCCCTTTTTATTAATGCATTATAGAATTCATTGAATCAATGTCACACAAATCTTAAGAATTCACCACATAACTCGTGTGACTAATGGATAAATAGTTGTATGACCAAAGAACTAGTCAACTGAAGGTTTGAATCTACTTAGTAAGGTGGAAGATATCCCTATACTATATTGATACCCATTGAACGTAGTTACCATAAAAGGTCTTCACCAAGTATTTTCGAACCTAGGATTTGAATCCTTATTATCCATAAATGGTAAACCTATGGCCCATCCACCAACATGAATCTTCTTTCTTGAAATAAAATAAAATGTAATGTCTTTGAATTCTTTGTCACACTAAGTTGAAGCTTCAATTGAAGCTTCTCAATATGTGTTTATATTTGGTTCAAGACTTAACCTACTTTATTACAATAGAATGCCAAGAATGATGCTCAACAATGGAAGAAAATAAATGATTTTTATTATAATACATTACTATTACTCAGGTATATAGAGCTTAAAATGTCAAACATAAATAATTGTAATGATTCATATTTATTGAAACGGTAACTACCTTAATGAAAATAATTCTTAAAATGTTAAATATAAATGTTTAACAATATTATGTAAAACTCTTCATATTTTAAGGATTCATATTTATAACTGTAATTACCTTAATTAAACTAATTCTTAAAATATTAGATATAAATGTTTAACAATATTATGTAAACCTCTTCACATTGTTAAAGCTCTCAAGGTACCTTTAAGGTACTCATTGCAATGTCAATTAATATGCAAATACCAATAAATAAAAAAACTTTTCACGTTTATAAATTTTTTATTAAATTTCTAAAAATAAATTTTAAAATATCATCTAAAATAACAAATTTTATCAAAATAAAATAAATATTCATTTTTAAATAATAAATAATTATTTTTAAAACAATAATTTAAGCTTTCCTAAAAATTTCAAATTTCAAATAATTATTTTTAATAATTTTTGTGATCCAAAAAAAAATCTCCCTAGAAATTTGTCTACCCAAATGCTTCAACAAGAATCCAAGCACTTGTGTGCAGCTATCATGAGAAACTCTACGGAGATGAAAGATAACCAGCATAGATCCAAATCCTAGGCTCTATCAAGCGTAAAGGGGGATCAAATCTTCCTAGGTATATTGTCTATGGATATGACTCAATGAGGGATAAAGGATAATTTGAAATGCAAATTAAGGTATAGGTGGATCAAAATATTAAGATTGTAAGTGTTTAAATTTGCATTTTAATGTTTTTTTTTTGCAACATAAAAAAAAAATAACAAGGAGTTTATGATCTAATGTGTAGCACACCATGTAAATAAGGATCTATTTATCCAGTAATAGTATCTTCATATTTATTGAGGTAAAATTATAATTAAGTTGAAAATTATATGAGATAATAAGGAAGCATTGAAAAATGTAATTGTTTTAAAGGAATATATATATTTCCAAAATTTGAAGTCAACTACCTGTAAAGTATATAAGGTTGTAAGCCTTATTCATACTAAGAAATTTTAATATAAACTTTGTACAATGCTCATGGAAAAACAATCTTGGGAAATGAAGGTATTGATTAGTGTTTGAAATAATATACTTTTTGAAAATTTATAATTTTTTTATGGTAGCTTATTTTTTATTTTCTTTATTTTTAATTGAAATTTGGTAAAAATTATTAACAAATCTCCTTGAGTGCAATTTACCATGGGTTGTTTAAGAAGGGTTGTTTAGGAGGCCTTGCATATGGTTTTAAAACCATGTGCAATTCCAACATATTTTTGTCGATAATTACATGGCTTCAAATTTTCCATTTATATTACATGTTCAGAGGGCGTGTGCAAGCTGATGAGGGTCTTTTTTGCCGTGTTAGATGCAATAGAAAACTGAAAAAACATGCATCCATCAACTTGCATGGATATTTTGAGACACTTAAAAAATGAATATTGCGATGAGTAAAAAACAAGAAATGTAGGAAATTGAATGAAGTTTCCAAATATATAATTGTTTTCTATTAAAAATGTTGTTAACTATATAAAGTTAGATATTTTTTAATGGGAACTTTTTATTTTTGGGACAAATTAAAGGTATATGTTTTTCTGGGTGCAGCCTCTGAGTGACTAAATGATGGAATAAACTTAGGAAAACCGGTATACCTATAGAGAACATATAGTACTAATGCACGACTATTTTTCCAATAATAAAAATAATATTTTAATTTTTTTTTAATTATCTAAGATATCAAACCTTAAACACGGTACGTCAATTGTGGGTTCAGCATTTGAATGTCTTAATGCAATTATTTGGAAATGGGTTTTTTATAGCATGTAGAGTTCGGTGTTCTTTAGTGCACCATACAATTTTATTTTAAAATGGTTGAGAAACGGAAGAGATATGGAGAAAACAGTAACAGTGTGTTTTTTGAGTTAAGGAATGATGACAAAAGATAAATAAGAAAAAAATAGAAAAAATTATGTATTCTTGTTAAAATTTACATATTTGGAATCTGCAAAAAAACCATATATGTTTCTAAAATATCATAAAAGATGGAGGTGTACAGCATACTTAGACAGATGGCTAAACATGAGCATATTGAAAATTTGGATATAATGTTGAATTAGCCATGGTTTATCATACTCCAAGGCATAGGCATGTTGAATCC